>JAMXBB010000002.1:123480835-123754551 GCA_024138015.1 Lumnitzera littorea
CCCTCCTCCCTTTTTTCGGGGTTTATTCATTCCATATTTGAATCCTTTGAATGAAATCTTACTTTTTCTGAATAGTTTCAGCTGATCATCTTATATTCTGCAGTAGCTATATCTAATTATTAAAAATCCATCACAGAAGTAGTTTTATCAAGAGTGCTGGACAATTAATGGGTTTTATAAGTAATGGACTATGGAATGAGTAAACTAAACGGATTAATGAGTAGATAAAGGAAAGGAGATGGGAGCATCTATTGGAATTGTAAAAGACGAAATGAAAGCGATTGCTTAGTTAGGACTAGGAATTGAGTTGGCTAAGAAAACATTTGGTTTTGAAGGTGAACTTTTCTAATAGCTATTTAGCAGTGAAATTAATGTTGAATTGTCCACTTTGATTACTATTTTTAATGACATTTTATGAGAATAACTACATTAAACTTTGCTATAGGTATCACTTAGTGTATGCATTTTTTCCATTTATATATTATTTTAGCATCATCAATCGGTATAAGATCACTGTCATGCGAAGTAAATTTTTCGATTCAACCTGTTAAATATCCATCCAGTTTTGCGGAACTCAACTTTATTAAGTTACTGATAATTGTCTGTCAGCATAATTCTTAAATTAATATTAGGATTTGTAATTGGTAAGACTGATTGAGACAAAGAATTTTCTTTCATACAAGATAGATTTTGTTGTTGAATTTATTTTTAAGTTATTGATAATAGATAGTCGTGATGACGATAATACTTCTTGGAAAGACAAGGTACATTCCATTTCAAAGGTGCATGGTTTACTTTTGGAAATGTTGTCTTTGTTGCTTGGCAATGTTCAGTAACTTTGGTGCATGTAAATGTGAATATTCACAAATATTTCCCTTCAAATTATGGAATAAATATTATCATGTGCTATGCATAGGATTTCTATCCATTTCTTTGAGGACTATCTTTTGAGATTCGTCTTAAATATGTCGGTCATGTTCTTCCTGAAGTGTTATCTCTACTGTATCCACCATGTGTTAGAACACTAACTGTCCTTGGAATTATTGACTTGTTAAAGAGTAGATATGTTTCAGCAGGAATGTTTTTCTTCAACTGTAATCAAGCTATAAGAATAAAATTTGTACTCAGTAGTCAATAATTGGTCTTTCTCAAACTCAAAAGTGTATCATTCGATAAACCTGTCATTCTGAACATATTACTTAGGCCGTTCTGTGTCTTTTAGTGCTAAAAAGATCTGTTAATAAGCATTCTTTTCAAACATTAATGGCTATTGATGTTCTGTTAATCAATGTTATGTCCCTTAGTCTCAGATTTTGAATCTTGCTTGATTGGCATGTTCAAATAAGCGGTTGGTTTTGCATATGGTAGCGATTTTACGAATTATAAAGGAATTGTTATTGTTTTCTTGGACGTGTAATTTGCAAGATAATTTACACTTAAACTCATAGCACATTTTAAGCCCAAACAAGTTTCCGAGTTTCCTTTTTCATAACTTACTCTCTTAACATTTGTTTAGTGTATGCAAACATCCGTTTTTTTCCCTCTTTTTTTAGTGTTTGCTAACCATTTTTCCTGCAACATTTCCTGGTTGGTGCATATTCCTATGCAACACAATTCATATCCTTCTAGGATAAATATTTGCTAACTGCAGCGTATCAAAAAGCACATAACCTGGGTTCGATGTGCTGTCAAAATTGTATTGAAAACCATCACATAATATGGTGTACGGAAAATGTAAGGTTTTCTCTCCTTGATTAGATAGAACTTGAACATCTCCTCGTCTTTAAACTGCATGAGAAGATAGTTGTATAATAGTTTTACATTTATCTTCTGAGAGATGTGTTTAAGAAACATTTTCCCTTAGCTCCAGAAACATGTATATGCTAGAAGATCTGGAAGAATGTTGACATAACTACTATCGTATTTCGTTTTTCTGCTATAATAAGATTAGCCCGCCAAGGGCCAAATCTTCAGGAGACAACTGGTAATGGATCTTTATCGGAAATTGGAGATAAATTAGAAACCCACTTAGTCGCTCGCGATTCACGGTGTTGTGGTCAGCTTTTGACAAAACCAAAAGCTTGATATTGCAGTTTTGTTAACTCTGCATGTTTATTGGTTCATTCACTTCAATTTCCCATAAAAGAATAGTTATTTTTAATACAAATATTTAAATTACAATAAAATAAAAGAATCAAACATTTCATAAAAGATGTAACCACGTGAAAGTTTTAGGGTTTTTCTTTTTTTTAACCAATATATTTTAGAAAAAATAAAATAAAAATGAATAGGATCCGTTTCCACTGCATCTGGTGGAGGGTCTAATTTCGTTATATATAGGAAGTTACGTTTTGATTTAAAAAAAAAATGACATAAATAATTGGATCAAATTTATTAATTTTTTGGAAACAAAAAGGGTAATTGCGTTCCTCTAAATCCAGTCCTAACTAGATCAAGTGGGGGCAGAACACCATGTGGTATTCGTATTTTGCCCTAGTTTAGCTTATAAAGACTGGACCCGAGTCCCTTCTTAGCTATTCCCTTCTCGTGGGTTGTGGCGGTACCTCAGTCTCGCTCTGTATACTGCGTACTGCGTAGTTTTTGGAAGCTACTTTTTGATGATCTTGACGAGTCAAACAGTTCATAGTTGTCTCCAAAAAGTCGTAACCCCACCGGCTGCAAAGTGATTTTCTGGAAAATGGAAAAGAACTGTTGCCTGAGTCTGAGCCTGAGCTGGGAATCTTTCCTCGTCTCCCTCGAACTCCCGTAAAAAAAAAAAAAAAAAGAAGAAGAGATAATTGGAAACTTTGGTGGACCCCTGTAAATGGAGCGTGGTGTGCGTTTTTTTTGGCGAGATTGGCCAGGCCTCTGTACGGATCCCAAATTCCCATTTGCCTTCAAAAAGATTTTGTTTCTAATCTTCTGGGACCAATCCATGGCCCACTTACCCACTTATCTGTCTCTGGTCCCACATTAATTATTCTTTTTTTTTTCTTTAACCGGTATAAATAAAGATGGAATAAAATTGAATTAAACGGAATGCCATTTCAATATTTTGATTAATTTAAGATTTGTATGGAATGGAACGCGACCTATTATCTTGCACTGTGCTCCTAGGGCAAAAAAAAAATCTCTGATGTTCTTTTAGGTGTTAGGACTGGGGAGGATTCATAGGTTTGCGGTATCATATTTTTTCGAGGTATTAAAGTCCCAACTTATATCCCAACTAAAGTAAGGTCTAAGATAATCTTACTCAGCTACGGAGTTTTGGGTTTTCCTACGTCCGGATACGGTGGATACATCCTTCGCATGAGTCTCCTTTCCCATGGGGTTGATGACCATGCACAAATTTCCTAAATGATGCTCATTATCATCCATTGACTTTAAAGTCAGTAATGAATAAGAAACATTCTGGCACGGTTGTAAACCTTGCTGTATAATTAAATGGTGCACCATGTGTTTCTTTATATATTACATATTACAAGTTATAAACAACATCATATATGATAGGCTATATATGGTAAGTATTCCGTTGACTATAAATTTAACTGTGCATTATGATCTGTGTAGTATATAGTTCCGAAATACATACTTTATTATTATCTGTAATAATGTGAACGAAATATGTACATAATATGCCGACAATTTATATATATATATATATATAGAGAGAGAGAGAGAGAGAGAGAGAGAGTTGCCTATATTTCGGATATGTTTAGTTTTTCATTGTCGATAAGTTCCATACAAAAGATTTCGATTTTCCAACTCTCACGACCAAAACCATATCGTAGAATTTAGAAGCCATATTTTTATTTATCTATTTGGTTTGGGGGTTTCATGTGTTAGCCCCTTAATAAGTAGAGTTGATTTGAAACCTATAAGGTAAGAGTCAAATTATTAAATCATGTTTGACTTGAGTCATTCGACATATATGAAAGGGGTTTGTACTGGCTTGGCCAGTTCCTTTCAATTTTAAATTCGAGATGTAGAAACGGAAACATATCTTTTCAATTTTCGTTGTATTTCTACTTATTTTAAAAATATTACAAAAAATATGACTTGTTCACAATTACTTTGACAATATACTAACATGTGTATTCTTAATTTACAAATGCATGACCTATGTTTATCTTCCTTAAGCAATCATTGTTCCCAATATAATAGTTATACGTTATTTGCACATGCCTCCTGATTAGAACTTGAAATTCCGTATTCTTTATTTAAAGAATCTAGATCACACTAAACTATAAACACTTTTTGTTACAGGGTTTGAGAGTGAAGAGTGTGTTGTTTTGTCTATTGTAGGATTTCTGGGTAAGTTGTATCTAATATGAGGTTCTATTTCAGAGAAACATTTTTCTTTGCACAAGTTGATGAAAATATAATATATTGGTCATGCAATTTTCTAAGACATATCTCACGTTACCCAAAAAATAGAAAACAATTGTTAGACGTAATTTAGCTTAAAGGTAATATTAATCTAAATATAACGATGTAGTAAGTAATGAACATAAATTTCAATGTTCGACGTTATACATGCCGTTTAACTTTGAGCCATAATGTTTGGGTTGATTCTAGGTTACTGATGGACAATGTACACTACGTGAGAAACAAGAAAGAGAATGCCACATATAGAATTTAAAACATGAAAATTCCAAAATAGTGGGATAAAAAACCATGGGTAAGATTGAATGGATTTATTAGTAAAATAGTAAAAGTATATAAGGATAAAATTGTTTGAGGGGATATGAAATTGAAATGTAGATACACAGTTTCTACAACTTAAGTAATATAGCTTTCTCAAATTGTAAATATATTTGTAGTAATCATAAAAAGTTTGAAATACATAATGGTTATGAAGTAATGAAGAAACTAAGAATTTTTTGCTATAAATAACTCTTAATCTAGAAATATGACATGAATAAAAGAAGGGAAGTAGAGTTGAAACTCAATTCTTTTTCCATTATTTTGTTTGAAAATAGTTAAGAATTGAAAACAAGCAAAATTTTCAACTCATTAAATCAATGATGGCATGAAATGAAACAAATAGATTTCCTTGTAATCTTTACCGCTAAAGTTGAAACTTGTTTGATGATTACAAATATTGAATAGGGGACTAGAAGAGAGAGAGAGAGCGGAAAAAAATTAGAACATGATGGGCTTATAAAGATGATGTGCCCCAATGGTTTATAGAAGCCAGTTATACTTTTTTTTTTTTTTGGTTATTATTATTATTTTTTTATTTTATAGCTTATTTGACTTAAATACGTAGATATGGCAAATTTGGTTGTAAACGTTAGTTTATATCAGTTTTGATGCGTAGACTTGCAATTATATGAAAATCTATATAAAAATGATTTTATACTCAATTGATTTCGAAAAAAATTTCTAAAACTACGAACTTGCTGAATCGTAACGGTAGAATTGTGATCTTAACTACTATAAAAGTTTTGACTCTAGTATAATTGTGGAGCATAATTTTTCAAAGTTGAGTTTCAAACCTACATAATAATGGAAATCACTGAGGCATTAAGACACAAGGTAGATTATTTCCCAAGCATGGATGCCATTTCCTAGTCAATTAGGACCCATGTTGGCTCGATACGACCCTTCCACGGTTAATTGCCCCTAAACCTTATGTAAATTTAAGCCATTTTGACAAATTTCTTTCTTAGATTGATTTTGCACACTCGAACACTTGGACATCATTGAGTTCCCATTATATACAACTCTTCTAATACAATCTTGTCAACTACCCGCTTTTGAGCTACCAAATGCACCTCTGTGAGTTGCAAGCCTCGATTAGCCTACACACTTAAATGATGTTGTACACGCACCCCAAGAACAATGCCTACCTATAAGCTACTTGACGCTAAAGACAACCGTTCACTTGCAACAGTACACCTATACTTTGAAACCTCCACCTTTCTCTAGACTTTCTCCATTTTGAGATTTATGGAATACCTAAGGCTAACTCTATCCCCACATTAGATTTTATGTGTCTAGTGGCCATAGCAAACAACTCCAATAGGATAGTCTGCCCTAGGATCGACATTATTAATACGAACATCTCCATGCATCAATCATACCTCTTTGGTTTATAGTAATCAATATATTTCCATTAAATAAGAGACAAAACGTTATTAGACAATCGTAGTACATTACGTTTGATACTGTGAATATTTTCCATCTCGCGGTTTGAGAAGAATTAAATCTAATCTAGCAGTATTCAACCTTTACCCAATTTTCTTATTTGTATGCAACCATTCTCCATAGCCCTGTAAGTATAGTGGTAACCTCACCAACAACATATTTGCAATGTACTGCCTGTGTCCAAGACATATTTGAGGATCTCCATTGCTAGAAATAAGTATTAGCAATCCATGTCTGACTCATCTATTGTTGCTTCAGCAATTGCTTCATCTTTTTCATCTTGCATTTCACATCAATTTTGCCTCTCAGAGCACTTTGCCTTCATATAGCTCTTTTGATCACAATGAAAGCAAATAGCATACTAGCCTTTACGCTTCCTTCTAGGACTCTTACATCATTGTCATTGGATATTTGTCTATTTCTACTACTTAGAACATTTGGAACCTCAATATCATGGGAATCTCATCTCACAATTTTAGTTTATTCTTGCTTGAAGAATTGTTCTCAACTGCTTAAAATTACAAGCTTTCATTGCTATAGAGCATGGTCTTCTTAAATCCTTGGAATGAAAATTATAGTATGTAGTAATATAGTTTCCTGCTTATCGATATCGACCTTAGCATGAATATTTATTTATTAGTTAATAAGAGACCAACTTTGAAATATACTAATTTACAGAAAACCCCCTTATCTAGCATGAATAATCGCTACTACAACACTAACCAACTTACGAAAGACTTGGTCATATGTAACTCTTCAAATTTCCTTCAGTCTTGCAACCATTTGCTCGATTAGTACCTCCTGTTATACACTATTAGTTATACTTTCCTATATATGTCAGGATTTTGGGCTCGAGCTTTGCTTATCCTTGCCCACATTTTGTGTGCTTGCTTCACAACCCAATTTCATGTAAATCCAAGACATTTCAACACAGCGTAGTGTTTAGAGTTGGTGATCCTTAAGCAAAATGCAAGTTTCTATAAATAAAATAATATTTTATTCATAGTTTGAGGCTCTTTCTCATATAAAGTATGCTTCCAATTGATATTCACCATTGGATTTTGTTTGTTAGGTAGCTTTCCATGGGTAGACATCTTGGAACGGTCATGGTTAGTGATGGGGAAATATTGTCAATTAATAAAAAGATAACAGCATACATTAGATCTATAAATTTAAGTTTTTATAACTCTTATGACCTGTTTACTTGAAGGTAATAGAGGAAGTTAAATACCTATTCTCAAAGTACTACTTGTTACCTTGTTTACTTAGAAATTAAACTGTAAATTTCTATTCCTAATAATTTATCTATTCCTTCTCTAGAGGGAATATTTAATACCTTTTGTAAGTTGGAATTTTTTTATTCTTTCTTTACTAAGAATAGAATAAAAAAATCAAGTAATTGGATAATTATGCCCCCAAAAATAAAGGTTGTCATTGAACTTTTAGTTATTTTTTAAGAAGTTCAAATGGGTGTATATTAGTATTTTTTGTTATATTCTCAATTTAATACTATAACAATTGAGGTGAAGTAAGCACTAGAAAAAGTATTCTTTAAAAAAAAAAAAAGACAAAGTAAACAATATAATATAAATTTTTAGCTTTTTATTCTCTTTTTATTCTATTCTAGAAAGTAAACAGGTTGTGATGATTCATTTATTTTGCTAAATAGAATAAGGTTGGTAGTAGTTCCCACTAAGAATTGAATATAGTAATAGATATTGAATGCATATTCAATATTTTTTGTGAGGTCATTTTGGGAAAAAAAATAAATCTAATATGAAATAATTATTCCCAAGTCTAAGTATTGAGTGACCGTTCAATGTTTTTCATGGGGATGATTCGCTATGGAATACAGGCTTAAAATGTAATTGAATGCTGTAATAGTTTTTCAACAAGCAGGAGAATAAAATTGCTATTATAGCAAAGTTAATGGACTATAAATCATAAATGTGACTTAAAAAAATATAAAGTTTTAGAATAGGTACAACAAAATAACTAAAAACAAATATCATGAGCTTCATCCATTATGCTATTCAAACATGGTCGATTCCAATGTATTATGGCTTAGACCTAGAATGAAGAAAAAGAGTGAAGCTTAAGCTACAGATAGCAATGGCCCTTAGCCAGTCAAGTAAAAATTTAGAAATTTGAGTTTTAATCCTGTGTGTACAATAATATTTTCATGGTGCAACTGCCTTAAAATCACACTTTGGAACTTGGTCTAACGAAAATTGGAACATGAAATTGAATGGTAGTTTGAGGACATTTCAAAACCAAAGCTAAACAAGGCTGTTTTGTGGGTTGTACTCACCCCTAATAGTGATATACCACAGGATTCATCCTGCCTTGCATTGGAGAATCTATCAGTGATTTGCATACTGTCACATATGGCAAGTTGAGAAGCTATTCGATCTGCTATTCTTATTTAATCACTGTAAGAGGAGAGACATATCTTGATATTAGAAAACTCTTATTTTTCTCTCAAATACCCCAAACCAGCAGCTTCGAATTGGGAAGACACTGGTATCCCTAAGCTCATATTCTTTGCATGATGGTAGGGATATTAAAAGCATAAAAATCAACAACAGTGTGGAGGCTTGGAATGGTTGGGTATCCTGGTGGATATAAATTGTTCTCTATGACCAATCATCACATGTTCCGTTATGTTTTGTGTTTTATTACATGCAGATTTGCTGTTTTTGTTGTACCAAGTTCTTGTTTTGCAAACATAATTCCATTCCATGGCCCTAGGAAGGTGATCGGGGGGAACTTATGAAGCTACTTTTTATGATCATTTTTGCATTCCTTATTATTATCATTCTTCTGCCAGATGAAGGAGTCATGTCATCTGAGGAAGATCTTAGTAGTGGAGGAGAGATTGATGCCCTTGAATGTATGCAAAGTAAAGAAGATAGAGAACTGAGGGATAAACTCTTGCAAAAATACAGTGGTTACATTAGTGCGCTAAAACAGGAATTTTCAAAAAAGAAGAAAAAGGGAAAGCTGCCAAAAGAATCGAGGGAAATGCTACTAAATTGGTGGAACATTCACTACAAGTGGCCTTATCCAACGGTACATGTTTGTTTCATCCATAAATTTGAATCCTCAAAAATTATCTTCTGGACAGGTGGTTTTGAGTTCTGGCATTTGTCACTGCCATTTCTTGTTTATTTGCAATCCTAAAATAGGGCTATTTGAATGCTGGGAAAGTTGTTAAATTGGTCCTTCATAATTTTGTTGGGGATCCGAAAGTCGAGATTGGACCAATTGGATCCCTAGACCGGATCAGATAATTCCTGAGCTCCCCGAATTTCACAAGTTGGGATAAAATTTGAGGGCCTGCCCAAACTTCATTATTTGACATAGTTAGGTTTTTAGCATTTTCCTAATAAGCAATTCAACAAAATGGGAAAATGTTGAATTTTTTCACCAATTTGCGTCTTTTGGTTAGTTTAAAGATTTTTTTTTCCTTTCTTATTCTTTTTACTCCTTTTGGTTCTATTTGCAAAGTTAATTGGTCTAAATTAAAGCTTAGGAACCAAAGGTGACGTGATTATTATTTATTTATTAATTCATTTATTTTCTTCATTATGGAGTAAGTGGTTTTGGGAATGCTTAAAGTGTATATTCCTATCAATAATTCATAATTTCATAATTGATGCGCAATAAATTACAGGAAGCAGATAAGGTCGCATTGGCAGAAGCAACAGGTCTGGACCAGAAACAGATCAACAATTGGTTTATAAATCAAAGAAAGCGCCATTGGAAACCATCGGAGAACATGCAGTTTGGAGTGATGGAAAGTCTCTATGGACCCTTTTTCATGAATGACTGATCGATGGGGTGGATGCACTAACCTGGTCAGCTATTTTGTCTATGTAATGTTTTCTTTGTCGATTACATGTGGTGAGAATGCTCCCCACTTCCTTAATCTAATCACTTAACCTCAAGCATTAATTCTTATGCATGCTAGTAGAATTTGTATTTGACTTGTATCACCTTATTGATGCCAATTTCCGTTCTGTCTCCATGCCTTCTGCTTCAACTTCCAATTGATTCTATTACTGATTAGTGACAATGATGGAAAATGGTTCATGAAATATATGTGCTCTCTAGGGTTTAGAAAACACTATAAGAGTCAAGTCATTCTAGTCAGATGGCAGTCTGAGTTGATGCTCCCCTCAATCTTTTGAAGACATTGCATCATGAGTAAAGTATCATATGCATAGTAAATTATTGGCACTGCTAGTGGGATGGATGGGGAAAATACATATATATATCTCCATGAAAGGAGGGAGATTAAGCGATACTCCTAGGTTCATTTGTGCAGTCTTGCTTTATGTTTATTCCATTCAATCCCAGCCGTCAGGCTTTGCTGCTGCTGCGTGATCTGATTGATTGATGACTAATGTTGTGTATATATTAGTCAATAGGTTGGGGACTACATATAATAACATATAATACTGTAAGCCTCTTATCACATAACTATATGATTTCTGGAATGGATATGTATTGTTATCACATGTAGGGAATGTCACTTTCTTCTTGCATTGGCTCTTTAATTTTGTAAAACGGAAATTAGAGCAACATTAGGTATCTTACAAAATACATAGAATAGAAGCAAAAGAATAATTAAATATCGGATTCACCACCTTCCTAGAGATCATTAGTAAGACTTTTTAACTAGTCCACTTAGTATATTGGGAATCTGGGCACGATTAAGAGGACTATAAGAGTTAAATAGATCTTTTCAGAGATGAGTGCAAGGATCTAAGATTGAAGGCACTTGAATGAATACTCTTTTAAGTCAATATTATTGCCAAAAGGAAATGGTTTAATTGTGTGTGCGGGAACAAGTATGTTACGGGTCTAAAATCAGCATTCGCTTTTGTTATTTTATTGACTGGTTATTATAACTTTATTTATTGTTATGCAGTACACGTTCTTTGATAGTAAGGATGTCGGGTAATGTATGTTGTTGCTTCCGATTTTGTTGTATTGTTCATGCATTTACTAGTGTTGTGTCCATGATATTTGTTAGTAATTGACCTTGTCGATTGTAGTGGGGATGTGTTTAGGGGCAGTTACTAGTTGTGGCGTGTAGGGGATGGTGTCGTGAGGAAAAGAGGGAATAGCGGGAAGCACAATAGTTGCTTAGCTGCTAATAGCACAACTTTATGTTTACAGACAGAAATTAATGGAAGAAAGAGTAGTAGTCCAAGAGTTTTCAGATCTAGGGTTCTCTCATAGACAGCCTTAATTTTGTGAGATTTACGGTTTGTCTATGCATTTTCGATACCCCTGAAATAAAGGTGATGAAACTCTCTTTATTGAGATATATTTTGGTGTAATGATTAATGAATTTTGAAGTTAGGTGTGCTTAATGAGGCCTAAGATGGGTAATGTCCTGGTTGCATTACATTAAAGCGGACAATATCTATGTGGAAGGAGTTTCGAATACGTCATTATAAGTGGTGTTAAAGTAGTGCACCAGCTGGAAGTACTATGTGTTATTGTCTGAATTGAGGTTGTATTTGTAATATGCGAAAGGAACAATAGTTATGCTTGGGGGCATCAGGGTCAATCCAACTTAGCCATTGCAATGCCTAAGTGAGGCGTGTGTTTTGAATATAAAAGATAGTAATTGGATAAGTAGAGTGCAAAGAGAGTCCTTAAAAGGTTGATTTCTTGTAGTTATAGATTCTTGTTTAATAACTGAATTAAGAGGTAGTTAAATTGCTAGTGACATGTAACATTTCTTGGATTTAGCCATGTGCAAATCGTGAGGAGAAGTAGGTGGTTGAGTAGTCATTGTATGAATAACTATCGAACTTTTTGTGCCTTTATTTTGATATTTGAATATTTGAACTTTATGGGTTGAGCATTGATGATTCTACCTTAGAAACTATTGGTTGGAAGAATTGTAGCGAGTTATACAAGCTATAGCAAAAGGTTAGTAGTAGAAGTGAGTGTCTATGTAACTTTGCTAACCAAGTGAGAGCTACAACAAAATTTAGTTAGGAGTGTAATTATTAGACTTGATGTAACTCCCATTTTAGGGTAAGTTAGTATTGTGTCAAACACCTAGTTGTAAGGATGAAAATCTACTATCAATACCATACAAGGTATTGTGTTACAAGATCGAGGTATCTTTTGAGCTTGTAAGGAAAAATCTCTACAGTTGTCTTTGTCTTTGACTTTGTTTGGTGTTTATCTAAGATCTATGTAATAAAATTAATGAAAACATTAGTTTTGTAAGGGAGTTAGATTATGATACTTTTTAAATAAATGGTAATGGAACTCTAATGGTGTAGTAGTTTAGGGTTCGTTGAAAGTAGTTGCACCAGTAGGTAAAACTAGCGACTTACTATGCCAAAACAACTCGTAATACTGGGATTGCATTGTTACGTTAAATAAGCATAAGAGCATTTCTATGATAAATTTCATCTTAATTCGCCATATAACACGAGTACAAATGGATCTTATGACACTATCTAAAGTTTTATGTTGAGTATTTTGAGTAGATTTTTAATTTTGTAAATATAATTTACAAGAACAAATAATGGTTAAAAAAATATTGAAAATTAACTAAAGTATTAAAATTTTCATATTATATGTATGGAACTTTTCTATTTTTGAAATTAAGCATTTAGATCCTAAATCATTAAAAGGTGAATGTTGAAATTTTGTTGGACAATCTTATATTTAGATGAAACAGTAAAACAAAGGTCTTGAGACAAGTTTTTCAAAAATTTTAGATCTAAATGATTAATTTTAAAGATAAAAGGATGTAAACGTGCGAGAAGAATTTACCTTATAGTGATTTATTAAGGCAATGTGCCCATTCATAAGGCGCAGGAATGAAAATTCTTACAATTCACAGGATGCGGGAAGTTGTTCCGACTATGCATTGACCTCACTTGGTCATACGAACTTCCAACAATATTTTACCGGTTGCTTAATGAGAACATGTCCAAAAAGCTACTACCTACCCTTAGGTTAAGCATACCCTAAAGTTGAAACTAACACCTCGTATAACGATTGTGTTGTTAAAAGAATGGAGTGGCCTCGGAACCAGACCGAAGCGGCTTGGAATTGAGCTGGGAACCATCGGGTCATGGTTAAAAAAATCATGAGCTGTGATCGGCCTTCTCCTCCATAATTTTAGGCCAGTTTAATTAAACCAACTTGTACTATTTTTTATTTTAAGAAAGAAATCCTAAAGGTTTTGTTTTCCTAAAGCGTTCAAATTCTATTATTTATTATAATATATAACTTTGGAAACTTTTTGCTACTATGATATGTCTTTTTGATTCTTAGTCTTCTTCCATAACAACCGTTTCTTTTAAATATACCAATTCAGTTTTAACATTCGATCACTAATTTTTTCCTCAAGAGACATGTCTGTTTCTACAACTTAGATAAGTTTTACAATGGTTACAACTCTGCATAATAAAAACAACATAACTCTCTGCATTGTTGGTATTTCATTCTTAAATTATAGAAGTTCATATAGGCTACATTACTGTATCATTTATAGTTAAAAAAAAATTGAATAATTGCTTAAAACTTTAAAGCATTTTGTGTTTTTTTTTTTTTATAGTTAAATTACAATGTCTACCCTATATTTAGAACAGCAATTACAAGAGATTTTATCAAAATGTCAGTTTTTTTTTTGTTTTTTGTAAAATTCATTATTTTAACTTATAGATATATTTTGTCAAAGATGGTATAGTATAGTAGCATAAACAATAGTTCCCAATAGGATGAATTAGATCTGTATTCCCTTCCTATAAAATAAAAAATAAAATAAAATGATAAGTATTATTTAAAACCAATAGTCGCATATAATCTGTTCTACAACAAGTAATATATGATCTTGGAATTTTCCCCCCTTATCTTGTCTCTTTGCTGCTATCGTTCTCTTTAACGGGAGCTTTTCAATATCAACTCTTGGCATTAGTATTTTATAAAAGGAAACTTTTACAGTTTTATCTCCAATTTTTGACACGACTGATTTAATCTTTTATTTTATTATTGATTTATATTCATTTAAATATATACTAATGAATTCATAATTAATTTGATAGTCTATATTTAAGGATATATAATCGAAAATAGGATGAAAGATTGGATTAATCTCATAGGAAGAACGATGGAATTATAGAAGAATCTTTTATGAAGAACCACTATTGCTTTTAAAATCAATGCCATACATAGAGATGTGTATGCTGATATTCCTTTAGCCCCTGCCAAGGATTTATTCGACGCTTTTGAACTGGAAGGGGCTTTGATGGTCGTGTTAGCAAAAGTAAGGAATCTACCCTTAGTTGGGTCATTAGCAATTTCCTTGCAAGGGTAATACGCGGGTGGCATATTAAACTGTAGTGCAGGGACGAATGGGTGGCCTTGCTATCGAGGAGGCGCTTTACGGTTTTCGAGAAGTGCTTGGAGTTTGGGTAGTACCTCTCCTTAAGTCATTTTGAGAGAGGTTTTTTGCTACCACCACTATAGCCCATCCTAGATTCCTTTGAATGGGTGCTAGTGTTTCGGTGCTTCATCCAACGCCTATAGGATGGGTGAACTTCCTTAGTAGTGCTGGTTACGGCGGTGTTTTACAAATGGTAGTGGTAGTGGTAGTGGTAGTGGTAGTGGTAGTTTCTTTTAAGTTGTTCTTGTTTTCTTTTTCTAACATTTAGATCAGTCTTCCTGTAGGCAAGAGCTTGATTTTAAGGGTAGCTCGTCCATCTGTAGATGATTTGATGAGCTGATGCTAGGCACAACCGAAGGTAGGTCAATTGATAGGGAAGGTAGTGAGGCCGAAGCCGAGGCCCGGAGAGACCAGCAAACCGTAGTAAAGGTCTGTACCTCAAGCTACGAAATCTCTGACCTATAGTCAAGCTTGAGGACTAGAGGAGCTGGTAGACGGATCCTTATGTTCCAACTAATCCCTATCGAGACCAAGTACTTACTTGTCAAGTTACCATTAATGTCGTATCGAATGACTGCCCTTTATTCCGTGTTATACCCAGTTGATGACTACTCTAATGCCGAGCCGACCAATTACTCGACATCATTTTTGTTGAGAAGCTGAGAGATAGAAAATTTGGACTAACTAGGCCATTCTTACTCAGACAAGCCCATCCATTCGTACTTTTTGTCCACATCTCCTAACAACCTTACTAATGTAGTATCGTTATGCATACAGTATCGTATGGAGAACTGTAGCACCAATAATTGATTTCCTTGTATATTTATTTTTATCTTCTTGTATTATGTACGTTGCTTCTTTAGGAAATGTCCTTATTGTCTTTTTCCTTTTAGGCAAGTTGCTCTAATTTACGGGTATAAATACTCTTATACTTATAGCTGTATCGGATCAGATTAGCTTTAATACACTTGAGTAGTTTCTTTCTTATGTAAATACTGCTTAATTACTCTCAGCATCATTCTTATCTTTTCTCTTAAGTAAGGTTAGGTAGTGAGTAACCTCACTGGACTAATTTGTGCGTCATATCGAATTGTACCGTAAGTCCTCGGAAGTTTCTTTGATGCGTCATATCCTCTGGAACTGTTCCTAGGTTTTTGCTTATTGTTTCATTCATCTTTGTTACTCTTTTCGTACCTTTCCCCATTAAACCTTTTTCGAGCTTTCTGCAAGCTTGTACCCCTCCAGCGACCGACCTTATCACAGTTCACACCATCTTGGTATTAAAGCGGAGGTTTTGTATGAATTATAGTTAGTTCTTCTACAAATTCTGTTGTGCTCTGTTTTATGTATGTGGAACAAAGTCAGTTGTCGTGTTCATTTGACTGTTGTATTTTTGGTTGTTTACTTTTTGAAGTGTTTGTTTGAATTTGATTCAGTGAGGAAAAATTACACACCCAAGTATGAATGATAGTACTGGTGATGATAATAGAGTTATCCATCATGGACGATAATCTCAAGGAACTCCTAGAAGCACTGACGAGAGACCTGATGAGGTAACTAATCTCTTGGTAGATCTAACTTGAGCTGTTTATGCCTTGTCTTGCCGACCCATTGAGGCCGTGTAAAATACTCTACTAGTTGCTCAACTTGTTAAAGGTCAGAACCTTGCTCGACCAGTTTGAGGTGGAGGAGTTGATGAACGAGTAAAGCGAAGGATAAACCCGAGAGAACTTGATGAGAAGGAAGAAGAGTATTTTGAAGAGGAGCGTATATGAGTCCCTAAAGCATCTGACCATGTGAAGTTTCGGATTCTAAATTTCATTGGATTTGGGAATGCTGAATAGTATCTAGACAGGGAAGAGAAGGTGGAGTGTGTATTTGATTATTATCTATTACGCTCCGAAGTCATAGAGTCACAACAGTTCCACTGTGTAAACCATTCTATGATAATAACTAACCTTACAGTACCTACCATAGACATAATCTACATAAAGCGTCGATGACTTCTCTTTTTGAAAATTAAGAATTTAGCTAAAGTTATAATAATTATCAAGAACTTTAGGTCAACATATATAATTACATGTATATTCTACAGAATTTCCCAGGAAATTCTACATCAAACGTAACAGTCAGCTAATTTACATATCAACTATCAGTCTTTCAGTCTTAAGCTACTAAGGAAACTCTAGATATACATTAACTATTAGGCGAATTTATCCTTACACCTCAGGCTTCAAAAGAACTAACCTCTGGATAGTTGTAGGGGGGCATATTACTTGGAGTATTCAGAGATCAGAACTTGCAAAAGGATCTATACAAGTATGAGTAACTACAACTCAGTAAGTTGAATTGGAGACTTATGAATGTATACAAACACAAATAAGATCATCAAGCAATTATTTTCATGCAATGCAATAAGCAAGTGTCATCACACACGTAGTTAGATCCATTGTAAAATCAGAGAAATTTTACTGACTTTAATCCAGGTTAAGAAGTTTTCATGTTATGTAACAGCTCACAACCAAACCTAGGTTTGTGCAATGAAAACACTGCTCCTCCTAAGACTATTCTTTAAACCAATGCCCTCATTCTCACCGTGACTTTCTCTTCTGTCATTTAGTTTGGCTAAGGATGAGAAAAAGACCAATTTACCATCCAGTGTTATTTTTTTCGAAAGTGTCAGTGTTTAGTTGGAGAATTCTAATAATCCCTTAAAGGGTTGCAATGCATGACAATTTAGGGCATTAGAGTCGATTATGATTAAGTTCCATTTAAGGTGTTCAGAAAATTTCACACCAATTCAATTATAATAAACAATCGATCACAACACAAGTTCTAACACGAATTCAAATACACAAGTATATGCATAAACTACCTACAATCACAATCATACATAATCTTAAGTTTTCGAGTACCCTAAAATAGTACTCTAATATGGTGAAGTAATAAACCTAACTTACTTGGAATTCTCGGTTGCCTAATCACTTATTGCAGGTCGATTCGTTTCCGGGTATCCTATAATACAAATACATTTTTTTAGTACTTATATTTTGATGATACATATTCCAAGTTATAATTTAACTCATTTCTCTATGTCTACCTATTATTTACTAATGATTCACTCTACCTTAGTTCGGAGTTCGGTTTTTAAATTAAATTCCAGTTTTGATTTTACATTGTCTTTGACTACGAGTAATTCTAAATATGCTCGAATCCTAATGTGAAATTAATCACATTAAGCTCGATTATTCTAATATCACACTGGGTCTTAATTTAGTGTTCTAACTTATTTGGTATACTCTAATCCTAATTGGGGTATCGGATTTACTCCTGATGTGAGGAAATTTTACATTTTTGATCTAATTACCTAAATTTCAATTTTGTTTCAGATTTATTATGTACTGTTTTTATTATTATATTATCCAAATAAACCTAATTTTTTCATATTTATTAAAATTCCAATTCTACATATTTTTTATTTCTTACAATTACCATATAATTCCTTTATTAATTACACTTAGTACTCCAAAGACTAGGATTATGTTTCCACATCAGAGATTAATATCCTTAAACATCTAATTACCTTTTAAATCAGTATTAATCACTTAATCACCTAATTAACCCAAAATTATCTATTTTTTTTTATTATTTTAGGGTTAAAAAATTACTTAAAAATTTCAAAAATTAATTTAAAAAAATGGCTTCATAGCACTATTCTATATCACTTAAGCATTCTACAGAAAAAATTTGAGTTCCAAACTACACTCCTAAGCCTATTTATTTTTAATTCTAATCATGCTCGGTTTTGTTTAATTTTTTAAGAACCCTATATTTACAGACGTAATTAAACTTAATCATTATTTTTCCTTAAATCTAAATACAATAAATCCTTAGAATAATAAATTTCATAATTTTCTAGGCAAAATAAATAATTTAAAGAAATTTTACAAAATTGGAAAAGATGTAAGACTTACCTGGTTCAATGGCTTTTTGGCCTCCAATAACGGTTCAGGTGTATCGGCCGGTCTAGGTGATGGGTTTGGAGTGGGGTGGTGGTGGTAGTGATTCGGCTTGAGATGGTGGTGATGTGTGGGTTCAATATAAAAATCCTTACTGTACGGATTTGCAAAAGAATTTTCTAAACCCTAATTTTCCCTCTTATTTTCGGCCCTTCCCAATTTTTCTAAGCTTTTAACTGTCCAAATGAGTTATTAATTTTTCTTATTATTTATAGAGCCTTATAGGAATTATTATGCATTAATTAAACAAGACACTACATAAATCTCTTTCTAATTTGCCTTTTGTGTTGCTTGTTTTTTATTGGTTAATTTTTGTTCCTTACTTCCCTTGCTACTACGACCAAATATGGATCATTCCCTATTCCTCTAATTTTTTTTTTCTGATTTTTCCTTAATTATTTTATAATTTTCTTTAATTATTTTCTAATTAATTTCAAGCAATTTAGGAAATTTCGAGTATTTTTATTTACACGTAAATACATGTGGGGTATAAGTTAATATTCTTAATTATTATTTAGATTATTCTATGATTTTTAGTATACATATAATCTATCTCTAGTAATTTATTAGTTATTAGATTAGGCTTTTTGCTTTTTCCATAATTAACAAGTAATATACTTAAAATTTAAAAATTTTATAGTCTTTTATTTTATTATTTATTTTCTTAAATTCAAGTTTACGGGATCTTTTTTACTAATATTTCTGACTATAGTTTATAATTTAGGTTTGATCGGATTTTTTAATCGATCGTCCTAAACTTTGTGTACTATGTTCGATCCTACGGTCATTTAGCTTATTTTTAGGGCTTACTCTATCAATATGAGAATTATGAGAAAGTTAGGACTGCTGCTATTGAATTTTTCGGATATACCGCTATGTGGTGGAAGAATTTTCAGGCCTTGAAAAAAAGAGAGGGGTACCGAGAGATTTATACCTGGCTTGAGATGAAGAGAGTGCTCAGAAATAGATTTATGCCGGAAACGTATCTCCAAGGTACTTTCACTTGGATTCAGGAGCTGAGACAAGGCGGCTAAGTTATCGATGAGTATGTTTAGGAATTCTAAATGCTTGTGATAAGATGTGAAGTGGAGGAACCACTAGCTCTAACAGTCTCAAGGTTTATTGCTAGATTAAGAGGAGACATCTAAGATATTGTGAAGCTCCAATAATTTGACACAATGGATGAAGCTATTAGAATTGCTTAACGAGTGGAGAGGCAAAGAAGGAGCCAAGTAATGAATAAAATGATGACTAGCTAACTAGGACAGGCAAGTCACTAAGCTCAGTCTAGTATCGAACTGAGCAGAAGAGTTGATGTTAGAGTCAAGCAGAAAGGTTGACTTGAAGATGTAGTGTTGACCCGAATGTATGAGAAGAGGTAAGGGTCTAGTAGGAAGACCAGCTAAATTAAGTGCTTTAAGTGTTAAGAGTTTGGGCATAAGGCCACTCAGTGTCTGAATCGAAGGACGATGGTCATTAAAGGAGACATCCCGAAAGTAGAAGTAGAAGTAGAAGTAAAGAGTATGGATGAGGAACTCGAGGAGGAGGAGGTTTCTGTTGAGAAAGACTTGATTAAGGAGGACATGTTTCTTGAGGACTTAGACCAGTTATTCATGGTTGTCTGGTGTACTATGAATGTGGAACCCTCACGAGAGGAGGAGCAGAGAGAGAACTTGTTTCATACCACTTGCAATGTAAATGATCGAATGTGTGCTCTTATTATGGATAGTAGAAGTTGCACTAATGTAACATTGGCCGATCTTGTTTCAAAATTGAAGCTACCGACTATTACACATCCTAGGCTATACAAGCTGCACTGATTGAGTGAGAAAGGAGCATTACATGTCACTTAGTAAATACTGCTGTCGATCACTATAGGGAATTACTCTAACTAGATCTTTCGCGATGTGCTACCTATGTGTGCTTTCCACGTATTGCTGGGTAGGCCATAGTTGTTTGATTGTAGAATTATACATGATAGCTGCAGGAACACATATATGTTGGAAAAGGATGGCCGGAAGATCACGCTGAATCTGATGCTGTTGAGAGAAGTTCACAAGTTATAGACGAAACTCGTTTACGGATCGAAGAAAGCTTTGGTGATGAGTAGAGCCGAGCTTCGAGAAGCCATCAATGCTGACGAGCCGATCATATTGTTGGTCAGGCGACTATTGGAAATGAAGGAGCGGGGTAAGCTTTCTTAGGAAATCAAGGGATTGCTAGATGATTATGCCGACCTGTTTCTAGAATAGTTACCTGAAGGGTTACTCCCAACTCGAGGCATAGAGCACTGCATTGACTTAATACCAGTCGTTGCACTACCAAATAAGCCAACTTATTGGATGAATCCCGAGTAAGCTTCTGAACTCTAATGTCAAGTCAATGAGTTGCTGGAGAGAGGTTATATGAGAGAGAGTCTCAACCCTTGTGTTGTGCTTGTACTTCTAGTGCCGAAGAAAGATGGAACCCATTGGATGTGTGTTGACAACCGAGCCGTGAACAAAATCATGATCAAATACAGGTATCTAATCCTGAAGCTAGAAGACATGTTGGATGAGTTGAGTGGAGCCAATGTTTTTAGTAAGATTGATCTCAAGTTTGGCTACTATCAAATCCGCATGAGGTCAGGAGACGGGTGGAGGATTGCATTCAAGACTTTGCATGGACTTTATGAGTGGATGGTCATGCCCTTTAGCTTGTTAAACACTCTGAGCACTTTCATGAGACTTATGAACCATGTACTGTGACATCTCACGGAAAGTACGTCGTAGTGTACTTTGACGATATCTTGGTCAACAATGCCGACATGCCGAGTCATTGTGAACATCTAAGATTTGTTTAGGATATCCTTCGTGCCGAGAGAATATTCGACAACTTGAAGAAATATTGCTTTTACTAGGAGGAAGTGGTATTCTTGGGGTATGTAGTCAGTGGAGGAGGTTTACGAGTTGATGATGAGAAGATCAAAGCTCCTATTACTTGTGCCGATGTAAGAAGTTTCCACGGATCGGTTTTGTTTTACAGAAGGTTTATCGGGAACTTCAGCACAATCATCACGCAATTGATTGAGCTAATAAAGAAGAACACCAACTTTCGATAAGTAGAAAGGGAGGAGAGGAGCTTTACCGACATAAAAGAAAGATTAACCTTTGCCCTAGTGTTAGTATTACCTGATGTTGACAAAATTTTTGAGTTGGAATGCGACGCATTGGGTGTTAGAATAGGCATTGTCTTGATGCACTAATCTGAGCAATGTAAGTGTGGCAACATTAATTATTGTTGAGAGAATTTGTCATATATACTGACCATGAATCACTAAAGTACCTCCGAAGTCAAACCAAGTTATTGAAGCGGCAGGTGAGATGGGTTGAATTCCTTAAAGGGTTTAATTTTGTGATAAAGTACAAGCAAGAAAAGAGTAACGCAGGTGCAGATGCTCTTTCGAGGAAGCATATATTCTTATTAGAACTATAGACTAGGTTGTTTGGTTTTGTAATTATCAAAGAACAATACTTTGGGGATCTACACTTTGGACCAATAATTTCATGATGCATGGAAGGGAGGATAGTAGACAAGTATTATGTGGAGGATGGCTATCTATTTTGAGGAGGGAGACTATGAGTGCCAATTTGTTCCCTACGAGAATTATTAGTTAGGGAAGCCCATAGTGAAGGGCTCTCTGGACACTTTAGAGAAAGAAGAACTTGTGAACTATTGAATGGTTGATTCTTTTGGTCGAAAATGCGAAGAGATGTGCATCGAGTCGTGCAAAGCTGTGTAGTGTGGAAAAAGGCTAAGTGCCGAGCTGAATAAAGAAAAACAATGCCCTTACTTGTTCTAACGAGGCCGTGGACTGAACTGAGTATGTAATTTGTTCTCGAATTGCTGCGAATCGTTTGAGGCAAAGATTCTGTAATGGTTATCGTAGATCGGTTCAGTAAAATGGCACACTTTGTACCTTGCACCAAAACTAACGATGTTTCGACTATTGCTTCTCTTTTCTTACAAGAGATTGTACGGATATACGACGTGCTGAGGAGTGTAGTTTTTGACAGGGACCCAAAGTTCTTAAGCCATTTTTGGAGGACCCTGTAGTGTCGACTGGGAACCAAATTATTTTTCAGTACCTCATGTCACCCCCAAACCGATGGGCAAACAGAGGTGTTTAATTATACTTTGGGATCACTGCTTTGAGCTGCAATAGGCAAGAACTTGGCTGATTGGGACGTCTGTCTGCCAGTGGTTGAATTCGCTTATAACTGGACCGTATATGATACCACTAAGCAGACTCCTTTCAAGGTGGTCTATGGATTCAATCCCGAGTTACCTCTCGACCACGCCCCTGTACTAGCACCCGCGTAAGAGGACCCTGATGCCTCGACTAGAGCACAATCTCTTCGGTACATCTATGACAAGGTTACTCGGCTTATCGATTAAGCTGCCAGAAGAATGCGAGAAAGGACTAAGGGTAGGTCGGCTGAACAATTTCAGCCGGGAGACTTGGTATGGCTACACCATAATAAAAAACGGTTCCCGAACAAGAGGAAGAACAAATTATTTGCAAGAGCGGTAGGGCCTTTCAGAATCCTCTAGAAAATCAGTAACAACGCCTACAGGTTAGAATTACTTGAGGACTATGGGATTTTTGATGCCTTCAATATTGCTGACCTTTGTCCATATTACCCTAACGGAGAACTGAGTGAACACCATTTAGATTTGATCCCAAATTTAAAACAACCTGGAGGGAGTGATGGGAATCAAGCTACGGGACCTCTGACTCGCAACTGAGCTCGAGCACTAGAGGGGCTGGCACAACGAATTTTTATGTTCCAACCAACCCCTATCGAGGTCAAATATTTACTTGTCGAGTTACTTTTAATGTTGTACCAAATGACCATCCTTTATTCTGTGTTATGCCGTGTTGATGACTACTCTAATGCCGAGCCGATGAATCATTTGGCATCATCCTTATTGAGAAGCTGAGAGATAGAGAATCTGGACTGATTAGGCCATTCCTACATGGATAAGCCCACCCGTCCATACTTTTTGTTTGCATCCCCTAAAAACCTTGCCAATGCAACATTGCTACGTGTACAGTATCGTATGTAGAATCTGCAGTACCAATGATTGATTTCCTTGTACATTTATTTTTACCTTGTTGTATCATGTATATTGCTTCTTTAGGAAATGTTTTTATTGTCTTTTTCCTTTTGAGTAAGTTTCCCTAACTTACGGGTATAAATACCCTTGTACTTGTAGCTGTATTAAATCAGATTACCTTTAATATACTTGAGTACTTTCTTCTTTACGTAAACACTGCTTGTTTACTCTCGGCATTACTCTTATCCTTTCTATTAAGTAAGGTTAGGTAGCGAGTAACCTCACTGGGCCAATTTGTGCGTCATATCGAATTGTGCTGCGAGTCTTCGGAAGTTCCTTTGATGTGTCATATCCTCTAGAACTGCTCGTGGGTTTTTGCTTACTGTTCCATTTATCTTTATTACTCTTTTTGTACCTTTTCCCATTAACCCTTTTTCGAGTTTTCTGTAAGTTTGGACCTATCTAGCGATCGGCCTTGTCTGTTCTTGATCATGGTTCGCACCATCTAATATAGGTTTTGGGGTACCGACCCAACCCGACTGCTAAAGCCGAGATCATCTACTTACCGACTCATTCTGTTTACCGAGCCGAATAACATTATCTCTTGTAAATAGAGTGTCGAGAAGTATAAGGTCGAGATAATAATCAATCCTCACCTATGCCTGACCAATCATTTATTCGGTATCATGTTTGCTGATAGGCTGAGGTATTATGTTTTCGAGAGTTTGATTCACTCGGCTAAAGTCTATCATCGACTTAATGGCTGAGAGATCACTTTATTGAGTGTTGGATCCACTTGGCACACCCCAGAGAAACTATTGCCAACTGACTTCAGAACTTGACAATTATGAGTCGACTTCTTTGATGTCTTGGCAAGCACTACGAAACTATCCCCAAGGCATGCCGAATGACGGTATGCTGACTTCTCCATATGAAACGCATAGTTTTACATTTTTATATATATTTGTTTTTATTTTATTTATGAGTCCAATTCTTTAGAGTTTAAGGTCCTGTATATTATTTACAGTTTTGCTACTAGGATTTAAGACGTACTATAAATAGAGACAGATAGAAGATTAATGAAAAATCCCTTTTGAGTCTTTTCTCTCGGAAAGCTCTCTCTCCTTTACCAACTCTTATAAATCTTTTTAGCAAGGATTGTAGCGAGCAACCCTATCACTCGGATCGGTATGTCACATCTGACGAGTCTTAAGTCTGTGTAGAATCTAGTTGGTGAGTTATATCCGATTAGGTAGCTCATGGATTTGCTATAACCTTCACTAAACTTACTTTATCTTTCGTTCCTTTGGCAAGATTGGACCCACCCCGACAGCCGGCCTTATTTATCCTTGGCCTAGTCCGTATAATCTTGGTATCAGAGCTCAAGGTTTCAGATAGGGCTAAGAGTTTTAGGCATTGTATCTGTTTTATTTTGGATTAAAAGTTGTGCTATACTAGTTAGTATGCCGATTGTGTAATTAGATGTCTTATTTAAACACTTACCGAGCTTAATTGAGTGAAGGAGTCATAGATATCAAATTAAAGTGCCCAAACCAAGCTATTGTGAGGCTTTATTTTCCCAAGCTGAAAATACTTCCGAGCTATTTAATTAATAAGTTTCCGAGGTGGTGTTGTATGTATCGAAGTTTGCTGTTGTATCAAGTTGTTGTGACGTTTTACTGTTGTACTAGCCATGCCATTATGGCCAAGTGCCGAACTATTATACTGTGAGCTACTGTTTCCTATGTATCGAGTTATTGTACTCTAAACTAGTGTCAGAGTTGCTCGAGCTCCTAGCGCGTAAGTAGCCAAGTTGTGCTATTTTAAGGCTGTCGAATTGTGATTGTAGAATTTATCCTAGCTGATGTATCCTTGAAATCATCGTATTAGATAGTTCTAGTCATTACCAGTGAAACTTCTTGTAAGCCGAGCTAGTCTACTGAATTAATACTTTCATTCAACATGGCTTGTGACCATCGATGAAGATATGGTTATAACTATAACTATGAAGATATAAGGTCAAGAATACTCATGTTTCATGGCTATGGACCCTTAGACGAATACTTGGATTGGGAGTTTCAAGTCAATAAAGTCTTTGGAAAGTACCCATGTCCTGAATGTGACAAGGAATATATCATAGAGGACCAACTTTAAGGTCTTGCTAGGACTTGGTGGAAGAATGAATTAAGGCGAATGATCCTCAGAGGAGTGAGTTCTATATAAAGCTTAATGAGACCTGTAATGAGAGAAAAATTTGTACCCACATCATATCAAGATGAGTTGTATGAAAAGTTGTCTACCTTAAGGTAAGGGCGAATAAGTGTCTAAGAATTTGCCCAAGAGTATAAGGCACTCCTGTAGCGATGTGAATTGTATGAATCTCTTTCATGTACTATCTTTCGATTTATGAGAGGATTAAGATCAGAGATTACCTGACGTGTTAACCCCTCAGGAGTATAGAGCTTAAATGAAGCTATCTAACTAGCCTTAAGAGAAGAATTTGCCATTGGTACCGACCCTTATGATGTGCAGCAATAGTTAGGGGTTATACTTGATCAGCTTGAGTAGCTCAGAGAAGAAATGAAGCAGCAAGGGAATACTTAAATAGTGAAAACTGACGAGAAGGAAGGCCAAGGAAAGGTAGTAGAAAAGGAAGAGGTGAAGTTTGCTGGAGAGATGAGCAGTAAAGGTGAGAAAGGTTAAGCTGAATTGTAGTTAAACCCCTGTGTTCCTGAACTGATTCCATTACCCACTATAAAGGCCACCGATGGTAGCTCCAAGAATTACTATGTTTGCTTTCCTCATATCGGAATCTTGCATCCAAGTCATTTGATAGGTTTACATGGCACCGATATGGGCAAATATAGCATTGCACCTGTGAACTATTATCAACTGTGGATTGGAGTTTATCAGAGCCAAGGTGATGGATACGTATACTGGGGATATGTCATGTTAATCCTTGGGACTCTCCTATGAGAAAGAGTTGAGGTGTGTAAATGGAAGGAGAAGGGAGAGTTGAATTACGAGGAAGCAAGGGGAATGTTGATTACAATTGATGAAGAGATCATGATGTTTGAGCTAGCTGAGCTTGAAGAGGTGAAAGCGCTTACCATTGAAGAGCCATCTTACGTCCTGCCGACATAAGATCCGTGAGCCCCTAATTCTATGTATGACCTAGAGATTGTGTTGCTTCCCGTAATTGATAGTTGCTAGGATTACTGAGGTGTAGTTGATTGGATCCATGATGAGTAGAAGGAAAGATTTGAGATAAAAGATGTGACTGATAGAGCCTATGATGAGTAGAGGGAGCATCGGTTAGTGATGCCCTTGTTTCAAGAATTGCAGTATACAATGTCACGCCCCAAAATGGCAGAGTCGTAACAGCCTCGCTGTGTAAACCATTCTAAGATAGAAGTTGGCCTTACAACCGCTATCTTAGACTTGATCTACATAAGGCGTCCATGACTAACCCGCTTTAAAGTAAGTAAACAGTTTGTAATTTAAATAAATTATTTACCTAAGAAAGTGAGGAAGTACATATATATATTATAATTCAGTTATTACAATTATCGTTTACAATATTTCTCCGTAATATATTTCCTAGTTATTACATTATTCAGAAATGAAAAATTTTAACGTAAAAGCTTAAACCTTAAAAATATGTGTTTATTTTTTAAATGTTTTTCCTCATTCCTCAGGATCCAACAGTTGCTAGCTTTAAAGTAATTGTTTGCCGCTTTTTAGCCAGCACTTGCATGACGTTTATAGGGATGTGAGCACCCATAACTCAGTAAGTTAGAATAGAGGACTTAAAACTATACCATAAATATAACAAGGTTATTAACTAACTTATTAAGTACAATGCATGTTCAAGCACATGCCATCGTACGACATTGTCCGGCCTGTCGTGAGATTAGAGAAATTGTGCTCGCTCTAATCTGGGTTGAGGAGTTGCCAATAATGTAATAGCTCACGACCAAACCTAGGCTTATGTAATGGAGTCCTTACTCCTCCCGTAATTACCTTTGAACCATTGACTTCACACTCGCCGCAACCTCCTCACTTATCACTTAGTTTGATTGAGGATGAAGAAGAGACTCTTTGCAATCCTATGTTATCTCTTTCGAAGGGGTCGGTATTTAGCTGGAGAATCCTAGGTTTCCCCTAATAGGTTACCATGCAGGTCCGATTATGATTACAAGTCGTATATTTGATTAGGTCTAGTTTAGGGTGATCATTCATTTTATACAAATCATATAATACATGCCAGAACAACAAACAGAATCATAGCATCACTCATAATTAAGCATATGCATACAACCAACTATCTAACAAGCACAATCAAGTATAATCTCAAGCCTCCAAAATACAGTAACGTATTAATCCCAACTTACCTCGACTCCTCGCTCACTCACTCGAGATTCGACTCGCTCAGGCCATCGCTGATTATCCCTATAATACAAACGTGGTTTCAGTTTTGCATATAACTATTATAGGTTCGTTTTATCCTATAATGCTTATTGTTATGTTTTGTTTAGGGTTTAATATACCTAATTATTTAGGTCTTAAGTCTTTTACAATTATTCTAGGTTTGGGGTTAGGTTTAGGTTCGATTTTCACATTGATTTCTAAATTAGATTCTAATTCGATTTCTAAGTATTGTTTTATACTCAAACTCTTGAAACTTGTATTTATTCATAATATGAAATTAATCGCCTTACTTTTCGATATCCTAAATACTATCACTACCCCTAGTTAGTATTTTATTCCACCCGGTATATTTAAATTCTTATTAGTGTACTGAATTTACTTCTGATGTGAGAAATTTTTACGTTTTTTATATAATTACATAAATTTAAGTTTTCTATCAGATTTATTGTATATTTTTATTATTATCATAATATTAATTTTATTCTAATATTTTCTATTTATTATATTTCTAATAATCGTGTATTATGTACTATTACTTTATTATGTTATGAAAAAATACACATATAATATTTTTATTACTCTAATTACTATCTCTCAACATCAATTATCATTTCAAAATGTCTAAATTCATCTTAAATCAGATTTTACTACTAATTATCCTAATTTACAAAATTAATTTAAAATTTCTATTTTTTCCTATTACTCATTTACTACATAATTAACCTAATAATTATATCTAACACCCTAAATGCTACAAGTATCATACTTCATCAGATTTTAACATCCTAAAACATATAATTATTCACTATATCAGTAATTAACCATTTAATTACTTAATTAATCCTAAATTACGTATTTTATGCCTCATTTTAAAGCTTAAAAATTATCTAAAATTTTCAAAAATTAATTTTTGAAAACGGGCTTCATAGCACTGTTCTATATTATCTAAGTAGTCTACACAAAAATTTTGGGTTTAAAACTATACTCCTAAGGTCATTTATTTATAAGTTGAAACATGCTCAGTTTTGCACGATTTCTTAAGAACCATATGTTACGGGATATATTTTTATTAAAATAATATTTTTCCTAAAAACTACATGCAAAAATATTCTAGAATAACAAAATTCATAATTTTATAATAATATTTACTATTTTTTACTAAATTACACAAAATCGAGCTGGAAATCAAACTTACCGTTCTGGTTGGCTCCAGCCACCGCCGGCCAGTCTGGGCGTTGCCACCACCGTGTGGTGGTGGTGGCCGTCCACTCCCAAGTGCTCATTTAGTGTGGGTTCCCTTTTAAGGCCCTAATTGCACAGTTTTTCTTATTTTTTTTTTCTAACCCAATTTTTCCCTCAATTTCAATGCTCCTAATTTTTCTCTGATTTCTAACTGTCCAAATGAGCTCTGTGATTTTTTTCCCCTATTTATAGAGCTTTATGGTAATTAATGTGTATTAAATTGGACAAGACATTGCCAAAATCTCTTAATTTTTGACTTTTGTGTTGCTCTAATTTAATTAGCTGATTTTTTTCTTATTTTCCCTAGCTGCCACGACCCAATTCTGGATCATTCCTTATTTTTTCTAATTTTTTAATTTTTCCTTAATTAATTATGAATTTTCTTTAATTCTTTAGTATTATTTTAGCACATTTCGCGTATTTTAAGTAATTACGCGTATTTCTACCTACATGTAAATTCATATATAGTAAAAATAAATATTTCTAAATATTATTTAGGTCATTTTATGATTTTTTGTATACATATAATTTATCTCTAGCGATTCGTTAATTATCGGAATACATTTTACACATTTTCGATAAATAACAAGTTATTTATTTAAAATTTAGATTTTTTATAGTCTTTTATTTTATTACTTATTTTCTTAAATTCAAATTTACGAGATCATTTTTACTAATATTTCTAGCTTTACTTATAATTTAGGCTTGATCGGATCTTTCGGCCGATTGAAACCTTGAGTGACTAGTTATGGGGTTTACATACAATGTTTAAATTTAAATTTTGTCGATTAGTGTTTGACCCCGGAGGGATTTGAAGCTGCCAATTACCAAGTTTCAGGTCGAAACTTCTCTAAAGGAGAGGAAACGATAGGCTTTGGAGTATCGACATAACCCGATTGCCAAAGCCGAGATCATTTACTTGTCGACTCATTCTGTTTACCGAGTCGAATAACACTATCTCTTATAGATAGAGTGCTGAGAAGCATAAGGCTAAGACAACAACCGATCCTTACCTATGCTTGACTAATCACTTACTCAGCATCATGCTTGCCAATAGGCTGAGGTATGATGTTTTTTAGAGTTTGATTCACTCGGCTAAAGTTTGTTGTTGACTTAGTGGCCAAGAGATCACTTTATTGAGTGTTGGATCCATTCGGTACACCTCAGAGAAACTATTGCTGACTGACTTTAGAACTCGGCAATTATCAGCCGACTTCTCTAATGTCTCAGCAAACACTATGAGACTATCCCTAAGGCATGCTGAATGATCACATGTTGACTTCTCCTTATAGAACGCATAGTTTTATATTTTTGTACATGTTTGTTTTTATTTTATTTATGGGCCCAATTCTTTAAAGTTTAAGGCTTTGTATATTATTTACAATTTTGTCACTAGGCTTTAGGATATACTATAAATAGCAACTTTTGTAACAACGCAAAGACAGAAAGAAGATTAATGAAAAACCCGTTTTGAGTCTTTTCTCTTGGAAAGCTCTCTTTCCCTTACCAACTCTTATTAATCCCTTTAGCAAGGATTGTGGTGGGCAACCATATCATTTGGATCGGTGCGTCACATTTAGCGAGTCTTAGGTTCGTGTAGAATTTAGCTGGTGTGTTATATCCAATTAGGTGGCTCATAGATTTGCTAAAACCCTTACTAAACCCACTCTATCTTTCGTTCCTTTGGTAAGATTAGATCCACCCCGACGATCGACCTTCTTTGTCCTTGGCCCAGTCCATATCATCTTGGCACCTTTGAGCGTGGCTTTGCCCATTCCTAGTATCCTCTTGTCCAAACCCATCCTTGTGGGTGATAAAGGTGTCGATGCGAAGGGGCCTGACGTGCAGGTGCTTTCCCCTCCGAGGGCAGTCGAGGAAGGAATCGGGGAAATAGTTGCCCCTCCTACTACCACAGGTGATAAGTGCAAGGCTCTCGAGGTACCTTAGAAGCCAGGTCCAGGTACGAAGAGGCAGAAGCCCCTGGCAAGGGACCTTTTGACCAAGGGGAAGTGGAATGAGTGGCCCCTGGCTCATTCCTTCTAGAGTGTAGATGACATTCGGGATGAGTTTTTGGACATTCTCAATAACTTCCGAAAGATGGGGTTAGGGTTAGGGTTAGGGCTAGGGTTGGGGCCAGACTCATTCATAGAAGCATCGTACGTTTCCTTGGACGAGGCGCTGAATAGGGGGGTCTTCGAGATGGAGAAGAAGAAGCCCCAGGGAAAGATCCTACAGTCGAAGTGGGAAGTTTGTACTAATGACCTGACGCTGCGTTACTGGACCTTCAGTTACTAGGCTTCAATAGGGTCTTACACCTCTGGTAACTGGGCTATGCTGGAGAGGATCTCGCAAGAGGATGTGAGCGACCCCATACAAACTGCAAGCCACTCGAGTACCCTAATGCGGCAGGTAGGTCTTTCATGCTATTGTAGTGTTGTATTTTAGTGCCTGGTACTAACTTGTGTGTTCTATTTTAATCTTATTGTACCATGGCTAGGTTCTTCTTTAGCTGAGCAAGTCCTATGCCGCCTAGAAAGAGGTAATTAGATTATGGGAGGAGTTGCATCGGCAGAAGAAGTGCCTGCTAGAGGCAGAGACTTCTAGTAGGAGGTACTTGAGAAAGTTTGCTCAAGCTAACAAGTGCCTTCGCTGCTCTATTGTGTAGGTGGTAGGGCTTTAGGCACAACTTATGCATGTGGAGTAGGAGAAGGGCAAATTAGAGAGGAATGCTTGGAGGGCCACGGAATTGAAGGCTTAGCTTGAGAATAAGCAGAAGACAAAAGCTCATCTCTTACAATGATTGGAGGAGAAGGGCACAGCTAAGGCCCGAGTCGAAAAGCAGAACGTCAAGCTAAAGGCTTCCATAGCCAGGCTGAAAGTCATACTAGCGATGAAGGCGTTTGAATGTGAGGGCGTTAGGGCTACGTTGCTCGAGCTGGCCAACTCGAAGACCACTCTGGAGCAGCAAGTCGGGGAGTTGCAGGGTAGAGTTTTGGAGATGGAAGAGATCATCTCCAAGATGGAGAGCGGGGAAGCCCTTAACAATGTTGCCACAAGGAAGGTGGTTGTTGATTATAGGGCCATTGAGGAGTGGCTAGAGGAGCTGAAGGACCCGTCTACGGATTTCACCCGTTTCACTAGGAGAGAAATGCTCTCCCATTATCCAGATTTGTACCTGAGCTTCCTGGATTTTCTAGACTCCCCCATGTTCATCGAGAAGAGGGAGGTGCTGGCTATAGGGGAAGGCGCTTCTACATCCGGCCTTGCTTTGGCAACTCAGCGGGAGGATGCCTCAGAAGCCGTCCCTTGGGAAGATCCACCCGCGGGGGGTCCTGCCACTCCTGATTCGTATGTCTTGTGCTCCCCTACTACTTAAGACCTATTGATTGAAGTGCTTGCAAATTAGCAGTCGGAGCAAATTGATGCCTTGGATTTTTTAGAGTTACCTGAATTAGTTGATCCCAGGCGATAGTGGAGTTCTGTAAAATTTTTTGTTTTATTTATATATATATATATATATTTTTTTTTTCAGGGCCGGGATGTTGGCCTTTACCTTGTAAATAAAAGTATATAATAAATAAACAAAGTTTTTCATGTCTTTCACTATTCTCTCTGTAAGCTTTGTGGACCTTTGGTCAAGATTTTGTTAAGGGAATTGCCCTGTGTAAGGGGTGTTTCCCTTTATCGAGGTTATCCTAAGGGGGTCAGGTCGATGTTGTTTTGACTTACCCGGTCATGGGAGTCGCTCTGTGCAAGGGGTGTTTTCCATTGTTGAGGTTACCCTAAAGGGGTTAGTCGGTGACGTTCCAATTAGCCTGAATAACTATTCGTATGCCTTTTTGAAAGGCTGGCAGGGCAATTAAAACAAAAGGAGACAGAAAGAAGTACGAAATTAGTTGAGAGCTTTTTATTTCGACTCAAATTGAAAATAACGATACATGGTCAATTTTAATCAAAGTAAAGGCATAGATTGTCGGTGTTCCATGTGCGCAGGATAAGCTCTCCATCCAATCTTTCCAGTTTGTATGCTCCATTGCCCAGCTTCTTCTTGACTCTGATCGAGTCTTCCCAATTGGGGGCTAGCTTGCCCTAGCCTTCTTATGAACCTATGGCCTCCAAGTTTTGTCACACTAGATTGCCGACCTTGAATTCCTTGTATCGGACCTTCTGATCATAATACTAGGCGGCTTTATGTTGGTATGCAATAACTTGAGCAGCAGCGAGGTCTTTGATTTCCTCAATTGTGTTGATGCTTGCTTTCAGTAATGAGTCATTTAGGGCGGCGTTGAAGCCTTAAGTCTGGATATTGGGAAGTTCAAGCTCGATAGGGAGGATAGCTTTTGATTTGAAAGCCAGAAGAAAGGGGGTTTCGCCTGTCGAAGTGCTGTACGTAGTTCTGTACCTGCACAAGATATTAGGTAGCTCATTGGCCCAAGAGCTATGAGATCGGTCCATGTGCTTCTTAAGGTTGTCTAAGATGACCCAATTGGTTGCCTCCACTTATCCATTCGATTGGGGGTGGGTGACCGAGTTGAAGTACGTGACAATGTGATACTTGGTGCAAAACTCCCTGAACTTGGGGTTGTCAAATTGTCAGCCGTTGTCTGTGATTAGTGCATGGGGTACTCTAAACCGAAAGAGAATGTTGTTTTTGACAAATGTCTCTATACTTCTCTCCATGATTTTGGCCACGGCTTCGACCTTTACCCACTTTGTGAAGTAGTCCATGGCAACAATTATGAACTACTGTCGTCTTAATGCTTTTGGGAAGGCACCAAGGATATTGATTCCTCATTGGGCGAATGGCCATGGGCTCGTTAGAGGTTGGAGTATGTTGTTGGGTACATGACTGATTAGGGCGTACTTTTGGCACTGTGGGTACTTGTGGGCTACGGTCTTTGCGTCCTGCCTCATGGTAGGCCAGTAATATCTGAGTCGTAGCACTCGAAGGTATAGGGCTTAGGACTGGATATGATTGCTGCACACTCCGGCGTACAGCTCTTCCATGACGCGTAGTCCTTCCCTTTCTCGGAGACATTAGAGTAGGGGGAGGTTGATTCCCCTATGGTATTAGATGCCGTCAATTAGTGTGTAATTGGTGGTATGGTATCGAAGCTTCTTCGACTCCCTCTTATCTTCTGGCAACATTCCCTCCTCCAAGTAGCTCCGGATGGGATCCATCCAAATCGGCTTTAGAGCAGCCGTCATTAGTTCCAGAACTTCAGCCGGGCTTAGAGTCATGCTTTTTTTTTTTCGGCAAGTACTCTATGAAGATCTTGCTATCTTTCATCTTGGGCTTCCATATGCCAGTGAAGGCCAACTTAGATAGCCAGTCAACTACTGAATTTTCTATTCAAGGGATTTTCTTGATGTCCTAAGAGGGAAAGTCCGCTAGCAGCCCTCTTGCCTTCTCTAAGTACTTGGCTATGGTGCTATCCTTGGCCTCATATTTACCTCGGACCTACTGTACAACGAGCATGGAGTTCGAGACTATTCGTAGCTGCTTAGCCCCAATCTCCTTAGCCAGCTTTAGGCCGGTAATAAGCGCCTCGTATTTGGATTCATTGTTGTTGGAATCAAACTCGAACTTGAGAGCATAACAAATGGTGACTTTATGTAGGCCGGTTAACACAAGACCCGCACCTCCACCTCCCATAGTAGATGATCCATCGATGTGGAGAGTCTAGATCGGTTTGTTGTCTCCCAGTGGTCTTTCTTCCCTAGTATATTTTACCACGAAGTCAACCAGGACTTGAGCTTTGTAAGTTGTTCGTGGTTGGTACTAGATTCCATATGCGCTCAGTTCCATTGTGTACCTCATCATCTGTCTTAACATATTGGGTTTCTATAGCATGGTGCACAGTGGCTGGTTTATGAGTATAATTAGCTAATCAGCTTAGAAGTAGGGCCTTAGCTGTCCGGCAATAATGACGACAGCTAGCGCAAATTTTTCTGCTCAGGTATACCTAACCTTTGGCCTATGAAGTATGTGGCTGATGCAATATACGGGCCTGTATTCTCTTCCTTCTGCTTTGACCAGCATAGAGGAGAGGGCCCTATAGCTTACGGCTAGGTACAAAAATAGATCTTCCCCTGGGATAGGCTAGGAGAGGACTGGTGGATGAGCAAGGAAGTCTTGGAGTTGCTGAAAAGCAGCGGTGTACTCATAAGTCCATTTGACACCCTTTGGATTTTTGAGGATTTTAAAGAGCTTAGCACATCCGTCGATGCTCTTCGAAATGAATCTATTTAGGGTAGCCACCATGCCAATGAGCTTTTGTACGTTTTAGACTGAAGTTAGGGGCTTTATTTCCTTAACGGTTGTGATCTTCTCGGGTTATCCTCGATACCTCTTTGGGTGACCAGAAATACAAGGAACTTACTAGAGTCGACACCGAAAACACACTTCTGAGGGTTCAGCTTCATATTGTGTATGCGCATTCAGTTGAAGGCTTCCTGGAGATCCTTGACATGATTGATCGACTTTTGGCTCTTGATAATCATGTCATTAGCATACACCTTAATATTGCACCAAATCTGAGGCTTGAACAATTTCGTCACTATCTGCTTGTATGTGGCCCCGACGTTTTGCAGTTCGAATGGCATTATAGTTTAGCAGTATGTGTCATAGTCGATGACGAAGGAGGTATGGACCTCGTCCTTCAGGTCCATTTTTATCTGGTTATATCTCGAGAAGGTGTCCATAAAGCTCAGGAGGGTATATCCTGACGTAGAATCGATAAGCTGCTCGATTCTAGGGAGGGGGAAATAGTCTTTGGGGCAGGCTTTATTGAGGTTGGTATAATCAACACACATGCGCCACTTCCTATTCTTCCTTTTCACTAGTACTACGTTAGCTAGCCACGCTAGGTACTTTTCTTCCCTTACAAAGTCGGCTTTGAGCAGTTTTTGTACTTCCTCCCCAATTGTGGCTTGTCATTTTGGGGCAAAATGCCTCTTTTTTTGTTTGACAAGCCGAGTTGTGGTGTCAATGTTGAGGTTGTAGGTTGCCAGGTCGGGGGAGATTTCGGGCATGTTAGATGTCGACCAGGCGAACCTATCCGAATTTGCCCACAGGAGGGCAATGATTTTGTCATTCACTTCGGCTGGGGTCTCAATCCTGACTTTCGTTGTTTAGTCGGGATAGTCGCCGATTTAGACATCATCGATTTTTTTCTTCGGGCTTGTCCTTCCCATCCGATCTCTCCTACGAGCCTATATTTAGGGCAAAGACGCCATCGCCTCTGGCTACCCTGACATATAGCTCTCTTGAGAGCTTCTGATTGCACTTGTATACTCCCACGCCCGTAGGCATCAAGAATTTATCCTTCAGATACAGGGAGGATGTGATCATCTCAAATGCGTTTAGGCTTAGTCTTCTTAAAAGTACATTATATGGAGAGGGACAATCAATCACAATGAATTTCACGGGTTGTTGTGCTATATGGTCGTCATTGCTAAGTTCCATGTCCAACGTGACGATGCCCTTGGCTCGGATTATGCTGCCATTGAAGTTGATCAGATTGTGGTGGTATGGCTTCATCTTTACTAGTAACTTCTTCCTCATCCTGTTATATGTGTAGAGGAAGAGTATATCAATAGAGCTACTAGTGTCTACCATGATTTTCAAGACCTCAAATTTTAAGATCCTCTTCCTAATAACTAGGGTGTCTTGGTGGGGAGTGTCGAGCCCTTCAAGGTCGGCATCGGAGAAGAAGATGGAAGTGTTTAACTTCTGCCTCTTCTCCTTACTTGCCAGCACTTCTGATTAGGCATTAACCAAGCTGCTTGTGCATGGCTAGCTCCCAGGGTACAGGCCTCCCATAATTACATCTATGACGACCATTGGAGGTACGGTCATTATAGTGGTCATTATTCTACTCCGCTTAGACATCTTCGACTCGTCACCTCTGACGTGCCCTGTTAGTGTCATCATCGAATCGGTCGTCGTTCGGTCGATGTGCTATGTATTCATTAAAGAAGCCACGTTAAATGGCGTATTCGACGGCATTGTTCAACTAGAAGTACTCTTTAGATGTATGGCCATGATCGTAGTGGAACTGACAGTATTTGTTGGACTTTTAGCGATTGTGGTTTCCACGTATTTTCTGTAGCCTCTGTGGCAAGTTTCTGTGCTTCACTTTGGAATAAACCTAGGCTATGGGTCTATTAAGAGGCATGTACTTGCTGTAAATGGGAGAAGGGAAAGGGTTACGCTCTGCTCATCGTTTCTTCTTCCCAAAGCTTTCCCTTTCTGGCTTGCTCGGCATCCTTTCGCCGAGGCGATCTTTAATGGATAATTTCTCCTTGTCCTGCTTTTCGCTCGACCATTCTCGGTTGGTATCATGCCTGGTGCGAATGTTGTCTTCTTGGTTGATATTCTTTTGGGCTTTGTTATAGAAGTCGGCCAGGGTCTTTGGCTTACTCTTCGCAAGTAATTGGAAGAAATCTCTCGAAGGTCTAATGCTAAGTTGCATAGCATGTACAGCGACTCCCTCGTCTAACTGAGGGATCTCGACCACAGTGTTATTGAACCGGGCCACATAATCGCGTAGGAACTGGCCTTGCCTTACGAGGTACAAGGACTATGTGTCCTTGGATAGGGGCTTACTAGCCCTAAAATGGAGGTTAAACTTCTTGGCCAGCTCATCGAAGGAGCTGATTGAATTGTCAAGGAGGTAGTTAAACCACGTCCGTGTTGCCTTCCTCAACATGTTCAAGAAGGCCTTGCATTGTCATGCCTCGAAGTGGCATAATCATAATAGTCTCGCCGTACAAACCATTCTAAGATAGAATCTGATCATACAGCCATCATCTTAAACCTAATTTACGCAAAGCGTTCACGACCAACTCACTTTGAAGTAAACAATTCATAAATTAAGTAAATTATTTACTTATGAATTTAGGAAAATAAATATTCACATTAAATTAATCTGAGTGTATTTACAAGATTTAACAATCTAATCACAATCTAATTGAGTATTTTGTAAACTAAAGCTAAAAGCTTTAAAATAAATCTAATTAGAAGTATATTTGGTCTTCAGTTTACATCCTCACTTCTTAAGATCTTATAGTTGCTAACGTCAAGGTGATTATAGGCCGCTTCATCGCTAACACCTGCAACAACGGCTATAAGAATGCGGGCAATCACAGCTCAATAAGTCGGGACAGAAGACTTAAAACTATACTACAACTATAAATAAGATTATCAACCAAATTATTAGGTGCAATGCATGTTCAAGCAAATGCCATTATATGACGTTGTCTGGCCCATTGTGAGATTAAAGAAATTGCGCTCGTTCTAATCCGAGTTGAGGAGTTATCATTAATGCAACGGCTTATGACCAAACCTAGGCTTATGCAATGGAGACGCCGCTCCTCCTATGACTATCTTCAAACCATTGACTTTACCTTTGCCACAATCTCCTCACTTATCACTTAGTTTGACTAAGGATGATGAAGGGACCTATTATATTATCTAGTGCTATCCCTTTCGAAGGGGTTAGTATTTGGCTGGAGAATCCTAGGTTTCTCCTAATGGGTTGCTATGTAGGTCTAATTTATGTTTACAGGTTGTATATTTGATTAAGTCCAATTTAGGATGATTAATCATTTCATACAAATCATACAATATAAACCAAGCAACAAATTAAAAATCATATCATTAGCTCAGAACAAGCACAATTTCAAGCCTTCAAAATGCAACATTGTATTAAACTCAACTTACCTCGACTCCTCGTTTGCTCACTTGAGGTAGGACTCGTTTATTCCATCACCAATGATCCTATACTACCAACGTTGTTTTAGTTTTCATATAATTGTTATAGGTTTTTTTTTTTATCCTATAACACTTATTATTATCTTTGGTTTAGAGTTTAATACGTCCAATTATCTATGCTTTCAAATCTTTTACAATTATTCTCTGTTTAAGGCTAGATTCTGGTTCAGTTTTTGCATCAATTTTTCTAAATTCGGTTCTTGTTCAGTTTTTAAATACAGTTTTATACACGAATCCTAGAAACTTATTTCATCCCATAATGTGAAATTAATCACATTATTTTCAGGTATACTAAATAATAAAATTACTCCTGATCAGTATTTTATTCTATCCAGTACTTTTAAATTCTTATTAGTGTACTGAATTTACTTTTGATGTAAGAAATTTTTACATTTTTCTTATAATTACCTAAATTTAAGTTTTCTATTAGATTTATTATATATTCCTATTATTTATATAATATCTTTTATTTATTATATTTCTAATAATTGCATATTATGTATTATTACCTATTATGTACATAATATACATTTAATATTTCTATTACTCTAATTACCATCTTCCAATATCAATTAATATTTCAAAATGTCTAAATTCATCTCAAATGAAATTTTACTATTAATTACCTTAATTTACAAATTAACTTAAAATTTACTATTTTTCCCTATTATTTATTTACTATATAATTACCCTATTAATTATATCTAACAACTTAAATGTTACAAGTATCATACTTCATCAAATTTTAACATCCTAAAATATATAATTGTTCACTAAATCAGTAATTAACCATTTAATTAACAAAAAATAAGCCATTTTATGGACATTTTAAGGCCTAAAAATTTTGAAAATTCATTTTTTAAGAAAGACTCCATAGAATTGTTCTATATTACCTTAGTAGTCTACAAAAAAATTTTGAACTTCAAACTATACTCCTAAGCTTATTTATTTCTAATTCTAAATACGTTCGATTTTGTTCGATTTCTTAAGTATCCTATATTTACAGACGTGATTAAACTTAAATTTTTTTCTCCTGAATCTATATATAATAAAATATCATAATAACAAATTTCATAATTTTTTGGGCAAAATTAGTAATTTTAATAAATTTTACAAAATCAAGCTAATATTGGACTCACTTGGCCGTTGAGATTTCGGCCACTAGCGGTGACCCTAGGGGTGTTGGCCAAGTTGGGCGATGGTGGTGGAGTGGTGTAGTGGCAGCCGTTTGTTTCTAAGTGACTATCGGATGTGAGTTTCCTTCCAAAGCTCTAATTGCACAGATTTTTTGTAAAATCCTAATTTCCTCTCAATTTCTCCCCTTTCTAATTTTCTGCAATTCTAGACATTCAAATTGAGCTTCTAAAAAATTTGAGATATTTATAGAGGTCTTGGGGAATTATTGTGCATTAATTTGATTAAACAATTACCTTATCTTCTTCCAATTTTCCTTTTTTGTTGTTTTAATTTAATTGGCTAAATTTTTTTCTTCTTTTCCCCAACTGCTACGACCTAAATTTGGATCATTCCTTATTTTTTTTTTATTTTTCCTTAATTAATAATGAATTTTCTTTAATTATTTAGCATTATTTTAGCACATTTCGCGTATTTTAAGTAATTACGTGTATTTCTACCTACATGTAAATTCATATATAGTACAAATAAATATTCCTAAATATCGTTTAGGTTATTTTATGATTTTTATTATTCATATAATTCATCTGTAGCGATTCATTAGTTATTAGAATATATTTTATGTATTTTCGATAAATAACAAATAATATACTTAAAATTTAGAAATTTTATATTCTTTAATTTTATTACTTATTTTCTTAAATTCAAACTTACGAGATCATTTTTATTAATATTTTTAGCTTTACTTTATAATTTAGGCTTGATCGAATCCTTTACCCCATCAGAACCCCGAGTGGTTGGTTGTGGGTCTTATATGCATAATATGGTATCTCCATGACCGTGAAGGTTCACGAGGGTGCGGAAGTGAAGGAGATGGTAATCGGGGTCACTCGTGCCATCATACTAGTTTAGGGATAGAAGTTTGCCGTTGGGGGGCAGTATTTCATCTTGAATACCCTTGATAAAGGGGGTTTCGTTACTAGCGACCGACTCGGTGTCACCAGTAGGCTTGCTCCCCTAATACTCAGAGAGCTGCCTCACCATCGCATGTAGCTCATTTAAGTCGGCGTTGTTCGCCTGGTGAACTCGTCGTGCGGCTAAATGAGCTTGAACTCCTTGCGAATCGGCTTCCTGCTCATTGCTAACTTGAGCTCGGTCATGGGTAGCCGTAGACCTTACTGGCTACTGTCGCAGCGATGGATTAGGTTGCTAATTCCTTTCATTTTGCAGCAACTGCTAGATGTTATCCCGCCCAGTGCGGGCATCCAAAGCTTCGGGGTGGTAAGTTTGTTTGTCACGGCACTTTGCTTCTTCCAAGCGAGCTTAGAGGTTCCAGTTCTGCTCAGCATACTGTTCAACTGGGTTCTTCGCATACTCTAGGCATTCTTCCAGCACAACTTTTGGGAGGGGTCAGTTGCCTCAAAGTGCGTTGTTCAACAACTGTTGACTTCCTTACTTGTTGCATTAAGACATGATGTAGAAAAGCTTGATGTGGGTTATGTGTTTGGTGTGTTTAGAATTTCAGGTGTAGGAATTCTCTTTCCTATAGACAGTGCCAAATGTCATTCCTTAGTTCTTGTTGGTAGTTGACTAATGTCAGCACATACTGAGTCTGTAAAATAAGGTATGGTGAAGGGACGTTAAGGGGTTGTCCGACGTGGTTACTCTGATACTTAAATCAGTAATAAGCTTTTTGTGTATCAAATATTGAGTGTACAGGCGTAGAATGTAGAGTTTGTAGAGAGAGTTACCATTGGATAGATGCTTGGTATTTATAGCGGAGTGGAGCCAGCTATTAGATATTAGTTAGCGAAAGAGATCAGTTAGCGAAAGAGATCTTCTCCTGCAAGTGTGAAAAAATAGAGTTATCGTGTCTAACGTGTCCCTAATATTTAGGATGCGGTTATTTTATTCTTATCTTATAATTTATAACCGTTATAGTTTTTCATATGCTTGAGCCACTAAGGGCCAGGCCCGAGGCCTATAGAGGTGAGCCTAGTGAGGTAAGGCTTGATAGATTTGATCAAGCTTAAGAGGTTTTTGTCTAAAGTGCCTTGTCAACAAGTTCGATCAAGCGCTTTATTTCTATCCAAAAAGATCCTCATTCAATAATAGAAGTATATTGACTTTTCTTTAATAACCAAATACTTACTGCATATCTTGTGGGTTGAATAAATCTTGCTACATGCACTTCACTAATATGCCTCGTGCTTTTAATCCCACATGCAAATGATTAAAAAGAAAAAATTATTGATATACTTAGATTGTCTATATATCTTATTTCTATACTGGTTCAATTGAATCGCTGCCTAAACTCATATGAACTGGTTGAATGGCTCTTTACCCAGGTCTACGATTGGGTGTCTCCTGCAATTTCAAGAATCTTTGGAAGTGTACGATGATATGGACATAATGCATATAACAAACACGATGGAGTGGTTTTATGTTGGTGGTGGTGGTGGGTTCGACAGCGACTATGTGGTGCTGTCCTTTGTAACAAAACATGAGGGGCTAAGGTTCAAGGCCCCCCACTCCCACGTTTTAAAATGGACATCCCATCATTTCATACTCCTCTTTATTACACAGGCATGCTCTTTCATAATATCTGTTGAGTCACCTTTCAATGGTACCGTGACTGATGGGATTTTCTAGTTTAAATCGTGAAGAATGCTCTAGGGAATCAGGAGTGTGCTGCATTTAGAATGCTAACAGTTGGTATCTGACGCATGTTCATATGAATCCAACTAACGCATAGCAAATGATGGGGGCCATGATCATCATGAAAGGAAATCGGGGTTTAATATGGTATTGGTATCCCAACTTTATAATTTAATACTTAATCAAGATTCTACGGTCTTATTTTTTATTTTGATGGGATTGGACCCATCTTTTATCTTATCATTCATTTTTATTTTATTAAATTTGAAATATTAAATTCACAGTTTGTTTAATGATTAAGATTTATAAAAGGACAAATGAATAATGAGATAAAAGATGAGATCGGTTTTATAAAAATTAATGATGAGATCATAGAAAAATTTGAATCTCCTTTTGTGTTGATTATGATACCTGATTACATGGATTATTTAACCAATACATGTTCAACACGTATCACAACAAGAGAAATAAACATTTCAGTAGCCACTTGGATGTCCTGATGAAAAATTAATTGCTCACAAGTAATTGAAGTGCATGTACTAATTGCTCACAAGTAAACAGCAAGACATTAATTCTTCCTATACTTGTCATATCTAATCTTCTTTGTCTAATCTAATCTTGTCATTTGCAACTAAACTCTCTAATTATCTTCGATAATCCCATCCCCATCATATGTGCACCTCCACCTTAACCATTACCTAACCTACTATCATCATGTGACTTGCAAGCAACAGCGATAACAGATGCTTTTCCTAGTTATTAATGTATAATATATTTCTTTTTACGGTTTAATTTGTATTTTTTGGGTGATTAATTCAATTTGTTTCATCCTTTATTTTATATCTATTAGATCTGAACTATTAAGATAATTATATTTTATATAGCCTAGATTTAATAGAGACAAAACTAAATATGAAATCAATGGCTGACTCAATCTAGTAAAAAATATGAATGAGACCTTAGAAAGTCTCCTGCACAATTCAATCTATCGGCACAACTTTCGGCTTCCCAACATCTAAAAGTATTGTATTTCCTTTATCATCGTCAATAATATTAATATGTATTTTAAACTGCAGATAGTGCAATGCTTTACCTAGTTTGCCGTAATTAATAGACTTTGGAACTCAATATTCAAAAATAATATGAGTGCCTTAAAAATTTAAAAGAAATAGAGTCGTTAAAGATTATTTATTATCATCTTTCGGAAATTTTAACGCTTAGAAATTAAGGGAAAAAAAAAACTCTATTCTTTTTAAATTTCAAATTAGTGTAGATTGCAAATATATCTTTTATATTTACTTCATGTAAATCCTTTTTTTCTTTTTTACCAACTATGTATAATAGTTGGGAAAGTGAAGATTTGAACCTATTTAATCCTTAAGAGAGAATAGTGTTTATGCCAAATTAGACTGTAAGGCTTTGATGATGCCTAAATCTTATAAAGATTTGGGTTGCCAAATTTCAAAAAGAAAAAATGCTTTTAGAATTATACAAGACCATTTTGTCCTTAATTTTAAGTAACTTAATATTATTTTAGTTATTCTTTTTTACTATTTTACCTAAGGGGAAAATAATAAAATGGTCTAACAACACTACTTTATCATTATTATTATTTCATTTTTTTTTTTAAGATTTGGGGTTCTAAATGCTAATTTTAAAGATAAGGAACTAAGCACACATTGTAAAACAAATATAAAAGGGGTATATTTGCAATTTATCCTTTAAATTACTATGAAAATAAAAATATTTTTCCAACTCCTTAAAGTTTCACCACTTTTTATTTGAGGCCTAATCCTTTTTTTTTTTTTCTATTTGAGTTATTAGCGTTTGTAAAGGTTAACATATTAGGACTTTTTCTAAAACTATCAAATTTGTTATTAGTTAATGACACGTGATGTAATCTGATTTGACTAGGTGATTACATTAAAAATAATATAACAAAATATAAAAAAATTGAATAAACTGGAAAAAGTTTGAGAAAATGAAAAAAAAAAAATTACAAAATAAATGCAACCAATCACCCTTGAGGCCAACGGGTAGCCAGACAACCACAATTTGATAGGTGGACCGTTACCCACGGCTTAAAAGTAGGTTCTCGCTTGACCCACCACATCAAAACTAAAAAATTAAAAAAAAAAAAAAAAAAAGGCAAGGAGCTTAAGGTGGTTAGTCGTATTTTAAAAAACTTTTTTTATATTTTATCCTTTTTCCAATTTTTCAAAATTTTTATATAATTATGCGGACGAATAAAGATGTTACATGTCATTTGTCAAATGGAAAACTTAATGGTATTAGAAAAAGTTCTTGTTTGTGAACGTTTACATACATTGAAAAGTTGAATAAAAAAAAATAGTTCAGGATTTAAATAGAGAAGCAGTGAAATATTAAGGACTAAATATATAACTTTTCTCTATTAAGAAATCATTACATAACGATTTGATATAAAAACTTGGCTGTTTTAGTGGAAGTCCCTAATTTAATGAATTCAAGTACTACACTAAAAGCATCAGTTCTCCTTAACAACATGAGCAACCAAATAAGGAACCTCCTCTGGATGAAGAGAATAGCCATTCTTTTTTTGTTTTTTTGGCCATAAAAAAAAAAAAAAACTTTATTAAAGAGTAGCTATTCCTTATTTCTCTTTTCTCAAATATTTCCATATATTATTATCCATGGGAACTATCTTACAATCAAGCCATGGTCTAAAACAAGGGTACATTGGTACTTTTACATATTCTCCAAATAAATTAATACTATTTTAAGTACAATCAAATAGTTATTACTTTTCTATTTCTCTCCTCGATAACTACTATTATATTCTTACCTTATTCCATTCTGTAATAAACAAGAGTATTTAAATGTCGAAGTATAACCAAATAAAATAATAATTATTACTTCTCAACTATATTCATTAGGAAATATAATTTTATTTTTATCTCAACTATTTTGTGCAGTCATGTGAAGGAGAAGAATATGTATATATACATGGAGAGAGAGAGAGAGAGAGAGAGAACCTTTTTTGGCCAACAATTACTTCATAGCCGAAATTTGAACGTGGTAGGTTCTGCATCGTCTCTATCACTTGTAATCATGCGAGTGGTGGGCGGTGGTGGTGTCCATGTAAAAGTTCACACATGCACTTGTACTGAAAATATATTGCAACATGGTTGAGTGGATAATTTGCAATCCTTATCTCAATCGAAGTGGATAATATTCAGGTTTCGGTAAATGGTTTTTTTTTTTTTTCCCTCAACTATTGTATTGTAGAACTTGATGGGAGAAGGGGGAATTAAACCAGTGTTCGTAAGGTTGTAACTATAATTGGATGTGTTTATTAGGTCCATTGATTATTACTTGATAAGCCATCGATGAAATTATTGATGTTAACACGAAACTATAGTACTGAAATTCGTTGAGCTTTGTTTATTATTTTGACCAAATAATCAAATATAGAAATGTATTTATAGCGATTGATATATGTTTTTAGATAATTTGATTATTTGTTCCAACGTTTATAGGTTATATGAGTAGAAAGTTTATGTAACTGGTTTTAGGGGTTTGTTATGTTATGTTTGGGGAATATAATTCCTATGGAACCACTTTATTGTAGTTTTTATTGGAAATTTTGGAGAAACCAAAATATAGTTTTAGTCCTCCACATTTCTTGCAAGCACATTTTTCTTTGCCATTAGTTATTGAATTTTCAAGAAAGAAGGTTTGGCATGTTAGTCTTATATCTCCACTCTTTCATCTTTCGAAAGTTCTCATAAAAAACAATAATGAGATGGAATCCATTGAACCGTCTAATATACAACTTTTGCTAGGTATATAATTATGCAAAATATTGTGGCAAAAGCCCATTTAAGTTTTGCAATCTTATAACATGAATGCAGGTCTTTCAATAAATTAAATCAGCTTTGACAAACAATATTTAAATGAAAAAAAAATTCAATAAAAAATCATAATTAGGAGTTTGTACTTTATCATCTAAGTAATCCTTGTTGACAAGGTATACACTAACAATTACTGCATGGGATTCTATATATTCATAAAATTTCAAAGTAATCCTTGTTGACAAGGTATACACTAACAATTACTGCATGGGATTCTATATATTCATAAAATTTCAAAAAGTATGAGATGGTTTTGAACAATAGTATACCTATATATTTATATTATTAAAGCCTTTTAGAAGTTAAGTTACCACCACAATTGTAATTACAATTAAATCCTCGGAAGTAAGTGATTTTTTCAATTTTTTCCAACTATTATATTAACTATCAATTCATTTAATGAGGTATATTTATCAAATCATAATACATGGAGAATTAAAGTAAATCTCTTTTATAAAATACCCAACTATACTCTCTGCTCTCTTTCCTAGTTTTAAGCACCATTTACTCATATCCCATCACAATTGCTGACAATGGATGAAACCATAATAAACTGTGAGTTGTGTATGCAATAGCATACATGCACTTCAGAGGACGGATAAAATTAAAAACAAGAGTTTTATAGAAATTTCTATATCCATTTTTTATTCTCCAACCAAAATCAAAATCCTTGTTTTCATTTCATCATCAATGACTATTTGTAAACTTTTATTATTAAATTCATGATTCGTGGCAAGATGAATTTTATGTTTTAAAACTATAATTTTATTTTAATAACATTAATGTTTAACTTTTTTTCCATATTTCCAATTCAATATGAATATATGTAGAGCCATATCTATTATTGTTTCATAGTTATAATTTCCTTACCTAAATTTTTTATATACATACACATTATGGATGCATCATCTGTTAGTATATATATATATATCCTTTCAAATTATAAGGCATAAATGTTCAATACTAAATAACTAGAGTTATCTTCCAAAATTATCAAAATTTGCTTCAATTTGTAAAAAATATAGTGAACACAAGAGCCAATTCCCTTCTAGGTATTGAAATTATCAATTGGATAAATAAGGTTGTATCTATGACATTAATACTAAGTCATATTATGTAATCTTCGAGGAATAGAGACCCATCCAAGAAAAGAAAAAAAAAAGAGGGCTTATGGAAAAAAATATTACAATTACGGGGTTATGAAGGTGCATTTTTGAAATACACCTTCAACTTGTTTGAAAATAACAAGGAAAGCGCTTTCCAAATAGGTGCCTTCTCCTTTATTGAAGTCAAAGAAGAAGCCGCATTTGAGAAAAGTACCTTCTTCTTTTATGTTTCAAAGAAAAAAGGCATCTTCTTTGTAAATACCTGTCACATAACAACCAGCAAGTGCAGCAGGCATCCATATATACAAATGAGTTTAACTTGACAAAAAGCCAAGCCAAAGCAAAAACAAAACAACAATAGGCTAAACAGTTACACTCCACTTCAATCTTAAATAGGCTTATCTAAACTCCACCACATTTAGCCTAACTTGTCTCTAATCTTCTTAATAACTACTCACATATATGCCCATAACAAGGCAACCAAAAAATGAAAATTAAATGTGCGAGTGTAACGTAGCCAGAGCAAACAAAGAAACATTAAGAAACATTCTTATATGTAAATGTATATAACCAAAAATGTCATGTTAGTAATTCATACAAAACAAAATAATGTATAGGGTTAATCTCTTCTTCTCCTACTTTTAGTGAATACATGAGCTACCTCAGAAGCTAACCCTTGCCTAGACTCACTTTCATCGGTAGTGGGTGGAGCCTGTGACTCTTATGTCTAAATGTGCTTAGGGGTGGCTCTAGAAACATAGGTGGAGTAGTTGGTGGTGGAGCCCGTGACTCTTATGTCTAAATGTGCTTAGGGGTGGCTCTAGAAACATAGGTGGAGTAGTTGGTGGAGCTTGAGAGAAAGTCTCGCCTCAAGAACTCATAGAGCACCTTCCTCTTTTTTATGGAGTAGGTAGTGTAAATGTTGGATTAAGTTGCATTTATATAGTAGGGATTTTAAAGTAGCTCAATGGAGGGCCTGACATGGTCCCTACGTCAGGATACTAAATGGCTAATGGGAGGGCATCAGATGGCCCAAAAGCATCAAGTTTTGATCGGCCTCGTCCTTGTTGGAGTGTAAGGCCCCTCATCCTTGTATAGCTACTGCACCTGGGTGGATCTAGTAGGTTGTAGTCTGGCTCATCTGAGTCAAGCTACTTTTGTATTTGTGCCTCGACTAAATGAGGTGAGTATAGTGTAATCGGAGTGTGGTCCTCTAACATCTGCATCCCTGGATCGACATGTACTCGAGCAGTGATGTAGTCGGCTTGGTCCATTAATATTTGGATCTACTGGAACTACTTTGCATATAAAATGAAGGAGCATTATCATAAGTTGGTGTAAGACGACAAAACATGAATGGTAAGTGCCATATATATACTTACCAATCCCCTAAGCAAAGATCCAGCATGATCAATGTACTTGTACGTAATAGTCCAGTACCATTACCTATAACAGCGCTCGGCACTTCCAAGACCCTCTATATGTAGCATACAAGCATGTCTATCATTTCAAATACCGATATAGCCCGCATGGTAGTTGATTTGATCAATATCGGTGTAACCCCTTAGGTTCAATGTCATGTATCCGAACCGGTAACTACCATTATGTGCAAGTGTCCAGTAGTCCATCAGTAAAGGCCAAAACCAATCAAGTCTATCATTTCAAATACCAATATAGCCTGTATGGTAGTCTTTCTTCAGATATTTATTTCCTCAAAGTTGATTGGCAAGACAAATGATGTGAGCTTATAGAAGGCCTTCATTGCTCGCTGGAGTATTCAATCCCATACTTTCATAACCTTATGGGGTGAGATCACCCTGACCTTAGAAGATGAAATTATGTTGTTACAACTCCGTAACTTAGGGTTAACTGATATTGAAAATACTTTTGTCTCTGAAGGTGATTAAGAAATACTCGTAGCCTTAGAGGATGACTTAAAGGCCGTTAATACTCGAAAGGAGGCTACATACTCTAAATGGCTTAAGCATTTTTTTAAGGAAAAGTGGAACGAAAAGAAGGTCCTTGCTTTCAATGTGAGTAAGTGACCATACATTTCATGACCTTATCATTGCTCATGTTTGAACTGTTATTCATACTTTACTCATGCATTCTCTTATTTTCTTGCAAGTATTAGCTTAAGGCATTCTTAGCTTACTGGGTTTCTCTATACATATTTCTAGGTGGTCTGGAAGATGGAGTTAGTCCGTGGTTCTTCCATCTAGCTATTCATATCGCTTGTAGAGAGTGATTTGCTTTGGGTCCTTTCTATTTGGGTTCTTTGTAACCAACGTTTGAATCTTTATTATGAAGCCTCAGTGCTTTCGAAAGGATGTTATGTAGCGGTATCTTACGTGGACTTTGTTTTCTTGGAATTATTCCTTTGTGAGCACTATAGAAGATATTTTAATAAACTTGTAAAGAAATTGAATCCTCCAAAGCCTCGTGCTTGGGCATGGATTGATAGGAAGCTAGAATCAAAGTTGTTCGGGATCATTGATAACGAAAAGGAATTCGCCTTTTATCCTTTCACTACAAGGATAAGTGGGTTCCAATGGTTTGAAGGGTTCTACCTCTCAGGATCATAGGGTTCGGTGACTTTAATGGATGCCTGCGAAAAAATTATTGCTACTAATGCTGGATTCATACTATGGTATATGCCTCATTGTATGATTGGGAGGAGCCTTCTAGCCATTTTTTGGAAAAGAAAGTCATGCTTTATTCCCTTCATCGAGTTGAGCATCAGTTCGGGTATGATCAAGGTATTCCCCGTTAAATGAAGATTAATGAAGACTTCAACAAATGTTGTAAAGACTTGCATCCCAGTAGCTTCAAGAATATCCAATCAAAGGTGAGGTAATTGTATCTCCCTTCTATTGACTATTCTAGAGTCACTTCTAATGGGTGGCTGACATATTAAGGTGACTGATTAGAGCATTTTAAGAAGTACATGTCTATAACCATAAAGAATGATATTCTTGAAATAGTCCCTTGTAAGTATGATTTTTATTTGCAAATTTTGAGGGATGAAGAGAAGTTTTCTAAGAGCAGATGGGGGAAAACGCAAGGTAGTGACCCTCTCCTATTTGTCATAAGGCAAGCGAAATGCACTTGCACCTTTGAGGTATAACATTTCTTCCTTAAGGCCCTCCCCTTTTTTTTCATTTTTTTTTTTTTACTTATAACTTTTTACTCTTTATTATTTTTTGCATGCATGTATCCTTCACAAATTCTCTTTTCTTGTGTTCCTTTATGCAAGATGTAAAAGATTGCGATCATGTGCTAATTAAACAAACGCGAGGCAAGCTAGGCTTCAATCAAAGGACTTCTAATGTATTGAATGATGTTGGCTCATTAAAATCTGCTCCTGCCATGATTCGCCCTTTCCTAAATCGATACAGTTTGGATAAGGTGTCCTAATTTGGAGGCCATCATAGCACCACCAAGATTGGAAGTCAGAATATAAGGGCTCAGTCGGTTGATTTAGAGCAATCTGCTAAGCAAGATGACACTGACGTCATGAGTGAAGATACGTCAGAGTAAGATGATGGCGATGATATGAGAAGAGACTCTTTGGAGCGGGATGAAGACGATGGCATGAGAGAAGGTTCCCCAAAGCTTACAACTTGCTAGGAGAGTAGTGATGATAAAGAAATAGATCCCATTACTCAAAATGATAATAAGACCCACAGTAAATTGTAGCTTCTTGAAGACTTTGATGATATAGCCAGATTTGATAACTGTGAGGAAGGGGAAATTCAGGCATATGCAGACATCTTGATGTGCGGATCTTTATGGTGATGAGGCAAACATTAAGAGTGAGAATGCCGTTATGGATGCAAGAGGGGTAAACGATGTCCTTATTCCTTTAGTTGACACCACCTTACCTGAGGTAAGCTCTAAAGTCCTCCCTCCCCCAGAGACTTGAACACTACAAAATGGAGATAAAGGAGCCGCAGTTAAAGCGGTAACGAGCTCAGAAGATACCACCTCCTTTTATGACTTTACCACAACTTATAACCTCCTAGTACCATTGGCGCGCTTACACAAGATGGAGGGAGATTTTTGGATAGGGTCCGTCTGTTTGGGTTTTAATCTGACTACCCATGTCTTAGGCCTACTTGGCCAAGTTGTAGGACTATTTGATGAAGCTTGGCACTCATTATCTACATAAAATTTCGAACTTTTGATTAATAGTGTCACTGCAGCACATGCTTTCAAGTTTAAGCTTAATAAGATGGAGATTATTGCATCTGAGCTTAAAAGGTATTGGGTAGTTGAGACATTGAGGAAAGATGTGAGCTAGTCAAAGCTAAACTTACAAAGACGAAACTTGAGAGAGAGAGAGGAGTGTCTTGGAGGCACAGATCTTGATTTCATTGTAGCATCTATTGTTGAGTCTTGATAATGTTGCTCTTACTTTCTTTGCATTCATTTTTTTTTTTCCCACGAAAGGCTATGGCCTTGTTGAACCTCATATGTATTGTTTAGCTTCTCACTTGTTTGAGATCCCTTAGTCATTGACATGTGCTCACTTTTATGCGGAACATCATAAGTTAAAATGAGTTATCTATTGACTTAACCAACTCTCAAGAATCTACATCATCATGCACTTAGAAAAATATTGCGTTTTCTTAGCAGCACTTTATAGGACAGAAGACGATAATGAAACATTACTTCATGGCTTGCTAAATTTTTGAAAAAACCTTACGCATTGGAAATGTATTCTCATTTGCAAACACGGATTCAAATATATGATCCAATAATATGGAGATATTGATTGCAACCAGGAATATTAGTTCCATTGGACAACCATGTCGTGAGTTAAGGGGTATTACCTACTGCTTAACTATTTTGACATGCTCCACAAATGCATACTCACATAGTGTGAGCCATTGTGTTATTTGATATAGCATCATATAGTGCGCTTAGGAGTCGAGCATCATATAGTGCGCCTAGGAGTCAAAGCTCCAATCGGTCAGTAGCTTATAGGGTAAATGTATATTGTGCACTTAGGATAGGTCTGGGTGACAAGATGACCTAAAAAATAAATGAAAGTCGATGGTTTAGCAATTCCCCGCACTAGCTCTACGGATATGACGCACCGTAAAACCATACATGGACCTAAGCCAGTACCCAATATGACGCACGAACACTAAGCCTAGGGTTACTCGCTACAATCCTTGCTAAAATGATTGATAAGAGTGGATAAAGGGGAGCTTTCCCAGAGAAAAGATTCAAGGGTTTTTCATTAATATTGTAAATCTATCTAAAACCCTATACAAGTGTTATATTTATATAAAAATAGTAAAGTTGTAAATAAAATGACTAAAGGAAGCCTTAGTGGCATTCTAGTAAATATAAAAATAAACATGTAGGTAATTTAGAAATAATACAAGAAATATGATGTCTAAACACATGAGCAAAAATAATAAGCCAAATAAGATTTTCAGGTAAGGGGTTGATGTTTGATTCCAAAGAGCAATTGGAGACCCTGAAGCCTTGATTTGGGTAGACTTAAGCTTTTGGATGGTCTGTCTTGTTTAGGGTCGATCTGATATACCCGTGGCTAACCTGATGTTGTCGAGGCCCACCTCAAATAGCCAAACTGACCTGATATAGTAGTGATCGACCTGAAGACGACCTGACATGATAGTAGCCGACCTTGCATGACCGAATCGTTTTGACATGGACATAGCCGACTTGTTTGGAGCTAACTAAACGACCTGAGTAGAATTGGCCAAACAGACCTGGTCGAGCAATTTGCTCTCGATAAAGTAGAGTGGACGTGCGGAACAAGACAGTCTTGTATAGTTGATCAAAGTAGATCTGGAAGAATAGAATAGAGTCGACTACAGTAAGGTAAAATGGACCAAGTATAGCAAGGAAGACTTGGCAAAGTAGGGCACAAATAGTAACCCAGGACAAAACTTGCAGAGTACGTCAGATCTTCCAATATTGCCATAATTCATGGATAGGTTTGTAGGAGGGCTCAGGAAAGGTAAAGTGGGGCATGCTCAGCATAATAGAACAAACCCAATAGAGTAAGGCAGACTATCTAATGCTGACATACCTTATAAATAAGTCACCCACGTATACGGAGCTCGCGAGCAAGCCTCTCATGTGGTTTGAAACCTAGTGTGGCGTCGCGTCGATACTTGGAATCCTATCATCCCCTCCCTCTTAGAAGAGTTTCAACCTTGAAACTTATCAATTTGCGACTCCAGATCCTTCTGGGGTCAAACTCCAATGACAAAACTGAAATTTAAACATAGGAATACACTTTAGTTCTTGCAACAAGGGCATCACCAGCCGATGCTCCCTCCACTCGTCATAAGCTCTATCAATCAAATCTTTTATCTTGGATCTTTCCTTCCACTCAACATGGATCTGATTAACTACACCTTGGTAGTCTTAACAACCATCAATTATAGAAAGTAACATGATCTCAAGGTCATACAAAAGATTATGGACTCGTAGATCTTATGCCAGTAGAACGTAAAATGGCTCATCATTTGGAAGTGCCTCCACCTCTTCAAGCTCAGCTAGCTTGGATCCTACAACTTCCTCATTTATTGTAATCAATATTCCCTCTACTTCCTCATAAGTTGATTCTTCTTCCTCCTTCCATCTACACACTTCAAGTCTTTTTAATTTAAGAGTACCAAGAGTCAACATGATAACTCCCTAATACATGTATCCATCACCTTTGTCTTGATAAACTCCAACCGATAGTCGATAATAACTTACAGGTGCAATGCTATAACTGCTCATATCAGTGCCATATAAACCTATCAAATGATTAGGACGTAAGATTCCGATATGAGGAAAGCAAATGTAGTAATTCCTAGAGCTGCCATCTGTAGCATTTATAGTGGTTAATGGAACCACTTTCGAAACAAGGGGGTTTAACAGCAATTTAGCTCAGTCTCTCTCATCTCTATTGCTCGTCTCTCCAATAACCTCTACCTCTTTTTCTCTTGCTTCCTTTCCTTAGGCTTCTCTCTCATCAGTCTTCCTTGTTCAAATGTTCCTTTATTGTCTCATTTCCTCTCTGAACTTCTCAAGCTGATCAAGTATAACCTCAAGCTGTCCCTGCACATCATAATGGTTGGTACCAATGGCAGATTCTTCTCTTAAGGGTAATTAGATAGCTTCATTTAAGCTTTTTACTCCTAAAGGGTTAACATGTCGGGTAATCTTCGGCCTTAATCCTCTCATGAATTGTGAGATAGTACATGAATGAGATTCATACAATTCACATCGGTTCAGGAGTACCTTATATGCCCTAGAAAATTCTTGGACACTCATTTGTCCTTGCCTCAAGATAAATAGCTCTTTATATAACTTGTCTTGATATGATAGGGGTACAAATTTTTCTCTCATTGTGGGTCTCATTGAGCTCCATATAGTACTTGCTCCTCTTAGGATCCTTTGCCTTAATATATTCTTCCACCAAGTCTTAGCAAGGCCTTGAAGTTAATCCTCTATAATATATTCCTTGTCACATTTAGGGTACGGATACTTTTCAAAGACTTTATAGACTCGAAACTCCTAATCCAAGTATTCGTCTAGGGCTCCATAACTATCAAACATGGGTATTCTCGACCTTATATTTTCATAGTCATGGTCATAACCATATCTTCCTTGATTGTCATAAGCTATGTTAAATGAAGGTATCACTTCAGCAGACTAGCTCAACTCACAAGGACTTTCGTCCACAATGACTAGAATTATCCAACACTTGGTGATTCAAGAACACAATAGCTCGGATGCTTGAACGGCTTAGATACTAGAATCAGCTTGGCTATTAGGTTGAAGTAGCTTAATGTCTGAGCCTAGACACTGCAGACCAGCTCGATAAGTAGAATAGACAAATAACTTAGCTAGTTAACCTTAGGAATATGACAATTCAGCTTAGTAAGTTAATGGAAGTGACAGCTCGGATAGCTTCTCTTAAGTTCAATAGCTCGGTACCTAATGGTTTCACTTTGTCAACTCAATTCAGACAATTACACTTTGAGCACTAAGCGCTATGCCAATCCCCAAGATAGCAACACAACTTACTATCACAATTGAAATTACCACTAGCACTAAATTGTCCAATGCAACACCTAAGAAAATCTACCACCTATTATTGTGGTAATAATAAAGCTTCCATAACTAACAACCACCAAACACTGCAAATTAATGTTGAAAACTTTAATTTCAACACAAGTAGCCACAATACATTTCACTAATTGTTGTTGTGATAATATGAAAGAATCCCATTGAACGACCCTTCATCTAAATTTAATGACCTAAACCACATAATTTGAGTACGTTTTGCTAAAAAATTGAACACCTACTGCTCAATTTAAGGCACCCAATTCGAATCCCCTGTAATTTCTGTAGTTACGGTTACGTGACTCAAAAACCCTATACAATCTCTATCCCAACATACATAACCCAATATCACTCTTCACCAATATAGTAACAGATTCACACAACTCTAGTTTTCTAGCTACCACCACTACAATAGTACAATGTCACTCCAACCCACAACTAATATGACTTAAACTTCAGGTACACTTCCAACTTAACTTCAATAACCAATATACTTAAATGCACGAGCGTACACAGAAATGACCCTTCTCTATTTTCGCAATAGAGAATAGAGTACAACAAATCACAATAGGAATCATTCTTATCGACCTACAAATCTCCACTTTGTAGCTCAAGATCTCCAAACATACTTCAATCGAACCAACTCCAATATCTACGAAAGGAGTACAACTATTAATCAACAAATACGAACAACCCTTTTGTAACAACTTTATACGTTCCCTTTTGAAACCGTGCTCTGATACCAAGATAATACAAATTCATAGATGAACATACGAACTCAATATCATGCATAACCAGGGGATGGGTCCGAGCCACAAGATGGTTTGAAAAATAAATGAAAGTTGATGGTTTAACGAATCCGTAAGCTATCTAATTGGATATGACGCACCAACAGAACCACACACAAACTTAAGACTCGTTGGATGTAATGCACTGGTCTGAGTGATAGGGTTGCTCGCCACGATCCTTACTAAAGAGATTGATAAGAGCAAGTAGAGGATAGCTTTCCAAGAGAAAAGACTTAAGGGTTTTTAATTAATATAATAAAATCTCCTTAAAACCCTATACAAGTGTTTTATTTATGCAAAAAAGGGGTAAAGTTGTAAATAAAATGACTAAAGGATGCCCTAATGGCATTCCAGTAAATATAAAAATAAACATGTGGGTAATTTAGAAATAATACAAGAAATAAGATGTCTAAACACATGAACAAAAATAATTAGCCAAATGAGATTTTCGGGTAAGGGGCTGATGTTTGAATTTGAAGAGCAATTAGAGACCATGGAGCCTTGATCTGAGTAAACTTGAGCTTTTAGATGGTCTGTCTTGTCCAAAGCTGATTTGATATATCTATGGTTGAACTGATGTTGCAAAGGTCAACCTCGTATGGCCAAACCGACGTAGTATGGTAATGATTAACCTGAGGCCGACTTGACATGACAATAGCCGACCATGCATGACCGAATCGTTTTGACATGGACATGGCCAACCTGTTTGGAGTTGACCAACCGAACCAAGCAGAACTAGTCGAATAGATTTGGTCGAGCAAATCGCTTTTGGTAAAGTAAAGCGGACGAACGGAACAGGACAGTCCTGTATAGCTTATCAAAGTAGACTCAGCATAATAGAATAAAGCCGACCATAGTAGGGTAGGATAGACCAAGTTTAGCAAGGAAGACTTAGCAAAGCAAGGCACAAATAATAGCCCAAGACAAAACTTGCAGAGCACGTCAGATCTTCCAATATTTCCATAGTTCATGGATAAGTCTCTGGGAGGGCTCGGTCATGGTAGAATGGGGTGTACTTAGCATAGTAGGGTCGACCTAACAGAGTAAAGCAAGTCATCTAATGCTGACATAGCTTATAAATAGGCCACTAACGCATGCAGAGCTTGCTAATAAGCCTCCCATGTAGTTCGAAACCTGGCATAGCATTAGGTCAGTACTTAGAATCCTATCATCGATGAAGGCACTTTCCAAATAAGTGCCCTGTTGTGAACTGTGACCAAGAATTGATAAGGCCGATTGCTGGATGAGTCCAAACTTGTAGAAAGCTCGAAAGAGTTAATGGGGGGAATGCGCAAAAGGAATGAACGACAATGAAAAGTAAGCAAAACTTACGAACAGCTCCAAAAGATATGATACACCAATGGAACTTTCGAAGACTCACAACACAATTCGATATGACGCATGAATTGGACTGATGAGGTTATTTGCTACCTAAGCTTGCTTAAGGGAAAGGATAAGAGTGATGCCAGGTATAAAACAGTAGAGTGTTTATACAATGAAGGAAAAATACTCAAGTGTATTAATGATGATTTGTCTGCTTGTGGTTTACAAATACAAAAGGGTATTTATAGCCAAGAATTTAGGGCAACTTGCCTAAAAGGGAAAAGACAAAATGGGTGTTACCTTAAAGTAGTAATATATAATAATACAAAAGGGTAAAAATGAATATTTACAGAAGCAATAATTAGTAGGGTAGATTCTACACATGGTCCTGTACACGTAAGGATGTAATATTGGTGAGGTTGTTAGAAGATGTAGATAAAATAGTACGGCCAGTTGGCTTGTCCGAGCAGGGATGGATTATGTAGTCTGGGGTTTCTCTCTCAACATCTCGGCAAGGGTGATGCTGTGTAAGTGGTCAAGCATGAGGGAGGATTGGATATTGTCTTGACCGTCCGTTTCTCGACTATCTATTTGTGATAGATTGGCAGTCATTTGGCACGGCTTAAGGAGTGACTCGACAAGGAAGTACTCGGCTAAAGTTGACTAGAGTAGAAGAATTCATCTCATCAAGCCTTTCAGTCCTTTGGCTCAACTGCAGGTCAATGAGCCAGTAGCTCGATTCCCATCATTCCCTCTGAGTTAATTTAGATTTAGGATCAAATTCGAATAGTCTTCGATCAGTTCTCTGTCAAGGTGATATGGACTAAGGTCAGTATTATTAAAGGCGTCAGAAACCTCATAATCCTTTGGCAACTCCAACCTATAAGTGTTGTCATTGATCTTCTAAAGGATTCTGAAGGGTCCTTTAGCCTGTGCGAATAATTTATTCTTCCTCTTGCTTAAGAACTGTTCCTTGCTGAGGTGTAACCATACTAAGTCTCCTGGTTCGAATTGCTTAGCCGTCCTACCTTTGGTTTTCTCTTGCATTCTTTTAGCAACTTGATTGATGTATTGAGTGACCTTATTGTATATGTGTTGAAGGGATTGTGCTCTGGCCAAAGCGTCAAGGTCCTCTTGCACGGGTAATGGTACAAGGGTGTGGTTAAGGGGCAACTCGAGATTGAATCCATAGATCACTTTGAAGGGAGTCTGCTTAGTAGTGTCATGTATTGTTCGATTGTAAGCGAACTTGACCACTGGTAAGTAGACATCCCAATTAACCAAGTTCTTGCTCACTGCAGCTCGGAGTAGTGATCCTAAAGTACGATTAACTACCTTTGTTTGGTTATCAGTTTGGGGGTGACATGAGGTATTGAAGAGTAATTTGGTTCCCAGTCGATGCCATAAGGTTCTCTAGAAATGGCTTAAGAACTTTGAGTCTCTATTGGAGACTATACTTTTCAGTACACCGTGTATCTGCATAATCTCCTGTAAGAAAAGAGAAGCAATAGCTAAAGCGTCGTTAGTCTTGGTGCAGAGCATGAAGTGTGGCATCTTACCGAACCTATCCATAACTACCATTACAACATCTTTGCCTCGGACAATTTGCGGCAATCTAAGAACAAAATCCATGCTTAATTTAGTCCATGGCCTCATTAGGACATATAGGGGCACTGCTCTCCCTTGCTCGGCTTAACACTTAGTCTTCTTGCACACAGCACTGCTTTAGATAACTCGGTACACAATTATCCTCATTTTCGACTAAAAAAATCTGCCATTCAATAGTTCACAAGTCTCCCTTTCTCTAAAATGTCTAAAGAGTCCTCTACTGTGAACTTCCCTGATCAATAACTCCCTTAGGGAATAAGTCGGTATGCATAGTTTCCCACTTCGGAACAAGTAGCCATTCTCCACATGATACTCATCCACTATTCTTCCATCAATACATCATGCAAGTATGGGTCTAAAGTGTGGATTCTCATAATACTGCTCTTTGATACTTTCGAAACCCAAACAACCTGGTCTATAGTTCAAATAAAAGCGCATGCCTTCTCGATAGAGCATCTACAACTACGTTACTCTTTCCCTGCTGGTATTTTATTACAAAATTGAATCCTTTAAAGAATTCAACCTATTTCGCCTGCCGCTTCGACAACTTGGTTTGACTTTGGAGGTACCTCAGCAATTCATGGTCAGTATATATGACAAATTCTACTAGCAGTAAATAATGCTGCCATACTTGTAGTGCTTGGCAATACTCAGATCAATATCAAAAGTTTTTTGTCATATACAGAGTAATTCAACTTGGGCCCTCGAAACTTCTCACTATGGAAGACAATTGGTCGGCCTTCTTGCATTAGGACAACACCTATTCCAATGCCTGATGCATCACATTCCAATGCCTGATGCATCACATTCCAATGCCTGATGCATCACATTCCAGCTCGAAAATTTTGTCAAAGTCAAGTAGCACTAACACCAGGGTAGAGGTTAATCTTTTTTTTTATCTTAGCAAAACTCCTCTCCTCCTTTTCTCCTTATCGAAAGTCAGTGTTCTTCTTTATTAACCCGGTAAGTAGTGCAATGAGGGTACTGAAATTTCTAATGAACCACCAATAGAATGAAGCGAGTCCATAGAAACTTCTCACATCGGCACAAGTAATAGGAGTCGGCCACTTGACAATTGCTCAGATCTTCTCATAATTGACTTATAAGCCTCCTTTACTGATTACATAACCCAAGAATACCACTTCCTTCTAGCAAAAACAACATTTCTTTAGATTACTGAAGAGTCTCTTGGTACAGAAGATATCCATAGCAACACGTAAGTGTTCACAGTGACTTAGCATGTTGGTACTGTATAGGCCAAGATGTCGTCAAAGTATACCGCGACACTCTTCTCGATGAGATGTCTTAGCACATGGTTCATTAATCTCATGAAAGTGCTCAGGATATTTGACAAGTCAAAGGGCATGACTATCTGTCAAGCTTTGTTTTTTCACTCGCCCAGTTCTTTTTATAAAATTAGCTTTTCTCTAAATCGTTCAGTGCTAAATCCTACCCATTTAATATTGATCCTTAATTAAGGTTTAAAGAAAACCATTCCTTTTTGTTTTGAAAACAATCTTGGAGTCACCACCTGACCGGTGTTAGGAAAGATAGTTAGGTTATAACCAATTGAGTGGATTGGTTATAACTTAGCTACTAGTCTAATGATCAAAACTAGTTTTACAAAACGGTTTTTTTAAACCAGAGATTTAGGTTCAAGGGTTAAGAATTTTAAACTTTTACGAGTACCATTAACTTTCCAAAATTGGAATTAAACTTAAAAATCACCATTTAATTTTAAAAGACAAGATTCAATTTAATTACTTTTAATTGGACAAACAAAGTAATTTAAACTAAAGGAAAAAGGGAATTAGGTTTTTTTTTTTTATCATCACTTTGTAGATGCCTACGTACCCACTATTCGGAATCAGATATACGTAGTTTTTTTTTTTTTATGAAAACTCTAGTAGATTGAGTTGGTTTTAATTTAAAAAAAGGTCAGATTTACGTTTTTACCTAGTTCAGTTTATTCAAGGAAATTCTCCTAAAGGTCCCTAATCGGTGCTTTATTTTTGAAAACTTTAAAATAGTCTTAATTTGGAAAAAGGTTCATTTATTTTTAGAAAACTCAATTTTTCTAAGTGACGAAATAATTTTTGTTCACTAACCTATTTATTTTATTTTAATCTTATTTATTTACTACTTATTATATTTTATCTAAAAATAAAGAAATAAAGTAAAATAAATTTATTCTTTTCCTTTTTTCTTTTTTCCTTTTTTTTTTCTTTTCTTTTCTTCTTTTTTTTTTCTTTTTATTCTCTTTCTTTTTTTCTTTTTCTTCTTTATTACATTTACAATTATAAAAATAAAAAAATAAATAAAAAATCAAACAACACCAACAAAAAAGAAAAAAAAAAACTTCGAACTGATTTAAGCTTACAAGTTAGGCCTGGGCGAGTCAGTCAAGTTGGGTCGGATGCATAGGTCGTCGAGTCGAGTTCCATTATCTTCAACAGCAGTGGTGGCTTAGGGTCGATTCTGGTAGTTCTAGTGGCCAAATCAAGGGGGTGAATATTGTTTCGTGTGTTTTAGATTAGGGATATGAGGGGTAGAGCCAACGTCATGGCTTGGGGTGGTCATTTGGCGGTTGTTAGAAGTAGCAATCAGCGATGGTGTTTAAATGGCATTGGAGGAGGTTGTTGGGCATGATTAGTCTATTGGGGTAGGGGTTTTAGAGTGTGGGGAGTTCGATTATGGGTTCAATTTAGGGCTAAGGTGGTCAGAGGTGGTATTTTAAGAAGGGGTGGCATGCAGTAGTTAAGGTTAGGTGGCAGCGAACTTAGTAGCATCGCTAAAGGTCACAGTAGAGGACAAGATGAGTTGGGTTAGGGAGCTAATGGTGTGGGGAAGGTAGTGAGGGTAGTGGCTGGAGACAGAGAGCTTGATAAAGAGAGATTCGAAGTGAGAAAGTGTAAGTTAGAGAGAGAAAGAGGCCGAGAGAGAGAGAGAGCTTGGGAGTTGATTCTAAAGCTCATGAGAGGTTGTGTGTGTCCAATGAACTCCCCCAACACCCATTTTATAGTCAAATTCAACCCAGAAACATGGAAAGCTCAAATTCGGATTTAATGAAAATGGCCAAAAATAGAGTTTTTTTTTTTTTGAATTTTTTAGTTCAAATTGAATGCTCCTTTGCCTATATTTGGATGTGTTATTGTGTTTAATTCAAAGTAGGCCACGCTGAGGATGAATTTGCGCCATTAATTGGTGTGTTTTAGCAAGGAAAAAGCACAAAATCAGAGGCTAAAGTGAGGGGGTCAAGCCTATTTTTGACTAAGAAAGGGAGGAAAATCTAGAGAAAACAAGGAAAAATCGAGGGAAAGAGAAGGAAAGTACTGACGTAGCACCACGTTAGCTAAATCAACCAATTAGATGCTGTCGTGTGTCACCATGTTACACTTGGCAGTTGACGTAGCATGCCACATCAGTCCCGTCTAATGCTGTACTACCACGTGTCAGGACATGTGGCGTAATTAAATCCTGACACATGGCAGTATGCTAAATACAAAAAATAAAGAAGGCTTCCCTACCTTTATCAAGATTTAAACTCAAGACCTCACACTCAAACCTAATGCACATATGGACTCGGTCAACCTAGGCTAGATTTAAATCTAAGCCTAGGTTTAACGACCTAACTTCTAAACCTAAATTAAAAATAAAAATTTACCTTAATAAAATCTTTTATCTTTTCAATTTTCTAACTTTTTTTCCAAATTTTCTTATTTTCTAAATTTCTCAATTGTTTCTTATCCAATTTTCTTATTTTTTATGCTTTTCCTTATTTTTTGAATTTTTTTTTTATATTTTCCTGAAATTCTTATTTTTTCTAAATTTCTTAGTCTTTTGGGTTTTCTTTAATTTCCTTTTTTTTTTGTGTTTTTTATAATTTAGGGCCTATTAAGAAAAGAAAGAAAAATAATAAAAATAAAAATAAAGAGGAAAAAAATTAGGTATCTACACCATCCATTCATATAATCCATATTGAGTCATAAACGTTGTTTTCCACTCATTGCCTAGCCTCATGCGGTTTTGATGGTAACTAGATTTAAGATCAATCTTGCTGAAAATCTTAGCTCCACTTAATTCATCCAACATGTTTTTTAGTCTTGGGATTGGGTACTTGTATTTGATCATGATCTTGTTCACGACTCAATTGTTGACACATATTCGCCAACTTCCATTCTTCTTCGACACTAGGAGTGCTGGCATAGCACAAGGGCTGAGACTTTCCCTGACATAACCTCTTTCCAGCAACTCATTAATTTGTTGTTGGAGCTCAGAAGCCCATTTGGGATTCATCTGATAGGCAGGCTTATTCGGTAATGTGGTGCTGGGTACTATGTCAATGCAATACTATATACCTTAAGTCGAAGGCAATCTTTTAGGTAACTGTTCCACGAAGAAGTCAACATACTCGTCTAACAACTCTTTGATTTCTAAGGGTAGTTCACCCTGCTCCATCATTTCTAAAAGTCGCTTAACCAACATAATGGTCAGCTTGTCTGCTTTGATGACCTCTCAGAGCTTGGCTCTACTTATTACTAGAGCTTTCTTTAATTCACAAGCAAGTTTTTTCTGTAACTTATGAACTTCTCTCGGCGGCATTGGGTTCAGTGTAATCTTTCGATAATCCTTCTCGAACATATATGTATTCCTATAGTCATCATGGATGACTCCCCTATTAAACAACCACGATTTACCTAGCAATATGTGGGAAGCACACATGGGTAATACATCGTAGAGAATTTAGTTAAAGTAGTTCTCAATAGTAATCGGCAATAGTATTTGCTGAGTGACATGTAATGCTCCTTTCTCACTCAACTAATGCAACTTATACTGCTTCGGATATGCAACAATTGGCAATTTCAATTCTAAAATAAGGTCAGCTAATGCTACATTAGTGTAGCTTTCACTATCCATAATGAGGGCGCATAATCATTCACCTTATAGGTGGTATGGAACAAGTTCTCTCTTTGCTCTTCGTCTCGCAAGGGTTCTACGTTCATAGTATGTTGGATAACCATGAGTAACTTGTCTAAGTCCTCAGCAAACACATCCTCCTCAATCAGCTCTTTCTCGGTATTTTCTTTCTTGGTAGGGGCCTCCTCATCTTCGGGTTCCTCATCTATACTTTCTACTTTTAACTTCAGGACATCTCCCTTAATGACCATCATTCTTCAGTTTGAGCACTGAGCAACCATATGTTCAAACCTTTGGCACTTGAAATATTTGATTTGGCTCATCTTCCTTCTAGAACCTTATCCCTTCTCATAAGTTCGGGTCCACATTTCATTGTTGGATCGGCCTTTTTGCTCGATTCAAACATCAACCTTTCTGCTCGGCTTTGTACTTGGTAAAGTTCGGTAACTTCCCTTTATAAGTTGGTTAGTTGGCATTCTAGTTGGCATTCAGCCTTATCTTTGCCTCTCCACTCGTTGGGTGATCCTAACAACTTCATCTATTGTGGTGAATCATTGAAGCTCCACAATGTCCCAAATATCACCTCTCAATCTAGTAATAAATCTTAATACAGTTTGAGCTCGTGGTTCCTTCACCTCATAACAGATCATGAGCATTTGAAATTTTTTAATATACTTGTTAACAGTTTAGCCTCCTTATCCTAGCTCCTGTAATCGACTGAAGGCATCTTGAAAATAAGTTTCTAGCACAAACCTATTTCTGAGCACTCTCTTCATCTCAGGTTAAGTGTTAATCTCTCGATAGTTCTCTCGTCTCCTCATTGCTTGGAAGTTCTTCCACCACATGACAGCATATTTGAAGAACTCAAGAGTAGCAGTTCTCACTTTCTCGAATCCTGGTATTAATATTAATCAAACATCGCTCCACCTTCTTTTCCCATTCTAAATAATCATCATCATTCCTAGATCCATTAAAACTTGGAATCTAAAGCTTCACATGGTCGGATGCTCTGGGGATTCGTACACACTCTTCCTCAAAATGCTCTTCTTCTTTGTCTCCCATGTTTGCCAAATCAATCCTTCTCCTCACTCATCTACCTACTCCTCTATCTCGAATTGGTCGAGTTAGTTTTTGACCTTTAACAAGTTGAGCAGCTTATGGGATATTTTACGCGACCTCAGTGGGTCGGCAAGCTAATACATAAACAACTCGGGTCAGATCTACTAAGAAATTAGCCATCTCATCAAGTTTCTCGTTAGTACTTCTCGATGTCTCTTATAACTATTATCCATGGTGGATAACTCTACTGTTATCATCTCCAAAACCAACATTCACACTTAAGTCGGTCGTTTTCTTTACTAATTCTAAGTTCAAATAAACACTCTTGCTAACTAGAAAATCAATAGCTAGCAAGCTCAGCAATCAAGATGAACACAGTAGCTTGCTCTGCTTCATACACACAAAACATAACATGAACAAAACTTTAGGAGAACCAACAACTCAAACAAAATCTTCGTTCTAATACCAAGATGTTGCGAACCATGACAAAAAACTGACAAGGTCGATTGTTGGATGGGTCCAAGCTTATAGAAAGCTTGAAAGAGTTAATGGGGGAAATGCGTGAATGGAATGAATGACGAATGAAAAGTAAGCAAAACCCACAAACAACTCCAGAGGATATAACATGATAAGGATCGAAGGAACAAACAACAGCGGATCTCAAAAAACTCAGAATGGGTCGAATGGGTCTGACGGAAAGAAAGTGAGATGGTTGGTTTGACAGTGAATGTGAATGGATATAACTTACCAGCACATAAACAATATCAGGGGTTTAAGCTTAAAATAGGGTTCGATACAACTCATGAACACTAAATGTCGCTTGAGATTCAAATGAGAGTTAGATACGACTCACTAACTTGCTCAAATGAAGGGGTTCACCATAATCTTGAGGACAAGATCGATAAGAACACGAGGAAGATTAAAGAGTTTGATTTACACTCAATAATCCGGCAAATGCTAGCTCATGAGTAACCTTGCTAAAAAAGGAAAAGATTCCAAAAGCGTAAAAATATATTTTTCTGTCTGATTTCGTATATTAACATCTATGTATATCCTATCTATGTGATGTTTATAGATGTTACTATTTATAGCAAGTCTTAAACCCTAGTAGTAAAACTGTAAATAATGTACAAGGCCTTAAACCCTAAAGAACTAGGCTCATAAATAAAATAAAGAAAAACATGTACAAAAATACAAAACTATACGTTTTATAAGGGGAGTTAGCATACAATCATTCGGTATGTCCTGGAAGGAGTAGTATCCAAACTAGATGAGGTTGGCAGTTGGATGTATGGATCTGGGAAGGACTCTCCAAAGTCTTGCAATGTTTTAGCCAAGACACCAGAAAGGTCGGCCCATAATTGTTGAGTTTTAGAATCAGTCGGCACAAGTCTCTCAATGTTGTGCCAAGTGGTTCTTTAGTCTCGAGTACGTAGCCTTATGGTATCTTAGCTCCTCGACTGATGACAAACTTAATGTTGAGTGTTTATCTTCCTTCCTCTCGTCCTTCTGGCTATTGCTCAGCCTTAGCAAGCTTTGATAGGCCTTAGCTTCGGACAGGTCTACCTTGGCTTGGATATAATCGAAAGCTATTTCCCATCATGACGCACCAATGAAACTTTTGAGGACTTACAGCACAATTCCATATGACGTACGAATTGGTCCAACAAGATTACTCGCCACCTAGCTTTACTTAAAGGAAAGGATAATAGCGATGCTAGGCGTAAAATAGCAAAGTGTTTACACTAAAGGAAAAATACTCAAGTATATTAATGATGATCTGTTTGCTTACGGCTTATAAATACAAAGGGCATTTATACCAAAAAATTTAGGGCAACTTGCCTAAAAGGGAAAGGACAAAATAGGTGTTACCCTAAAGTAGTAATGTACAACAATACAAAAGAGTAAAAATAAATATTCACAGAAGCAATAATTAGTAAGACGGATTCTACACGTGGTCTTGTACACATAGGGATGCAGTATTGGTGAGGTTGTTAGAAGATACGGACAAAACAATACGGCCGATTAGCTTGTCCAAGTAGGGATGGATTATGTAGTTTGGGGTCTCTCTCTCGACATCTCGGCAAGGGTGATGCTGAGTAAGTGATCAAGCATGAAGGAGGATTGGATATTGTCTCGATCATCCGTTTCTCAACATTCCATCTGCAAGAGATTGATAGTCATTCAGCATGGCTTAAGGAGTGATTCGGCAAGGAAGTACTTGGCCGAAGTCAAGGAGGGCCTCGGTAAGGAAGTAGTTGACCTCGGCAGGAGTTGGCTGGAGTAGAAGAATTCGTCTCATCAAGCCTTCTAATCCTGGAGCTCAATTGCAGGTCAATGGGCCAGTAACTCGATTCCCATCACACCTTCTCCTTTATTGAAGTCAAAGAAGAAGGAACCTTTGAGAAAAGCGCCTTCTCCTTTTATGTTTCAAAGAAGAAGGCGCCTTCTTTATAAATTCTTGCCACATAATAACCAGTAAGTATAGCAAGCATCCATATATACAAATGAGTTTAACTTGACAAAAAGCCAAGTAAAAACAAAACAACAACAGGCTAAATAGTTACACTCCGCTTCAATCTTAAATAGGCTTCTCTAAACTCCACCACATTTAGCCTAACTCGTCTTTAATCCTCTCAATAACCACCCACATATACGCCTATAACAAGGCAACCAAAAAGTGCAAATTAAATTTACGAGCGTAACACAACCATAGCAAACAAAGAAACATTAACAAATGTTCTTTTATGTAAATGTATATAACCAAAAATGTCGTGTTAGTAATTCATACAAAATAAAATAATGTACAAGGCTAATCCCTTCTTCTCTTACTTCTGGTGAATACACGAGCTACCTTAGAAGCTAACCCCTACTTAAACTCACTTTCATTGGTAGTGGGTGGAGCCTGTGGCTCCTATGTTTGAATATGCTTAAGGGGTGGCTTTAAATACATAGGTAGAGCACTTGCTGGAGCTTGAGAGAAACTCTCGCCTCGAGAACTCACGGAACACCTCCCTCTTTTTTGAGGATTAAGTAGTGTAAACGCTAAATCAAGCTGCATCTATACAGTGGGGGTTTTGAAGTAGCTCAATGGAGGGCCTAACATGGTCCCTATGTCAGGATACTGAATGGTTGATGGGAGGGAATTAGATGGCCTAATAGCGTCAGGTTCTGGTTAGTATTGCAGACCGTAACCAAGAACACACAAGGTTGGTCGCTGAATGGGTTCGAACTTGTAGAAAGCCCGAAAGGAATAATGGGAATTGGTGCGAAATTAGATGAATGAAAATAAAAAGGTAAGCAAAACCCACGAACAAGAGATACTCGGCCTCAGCATGAATCTGCTGAAACAGGAAGATTCGTCTTGCCAGTCTCTTTAGTCCTCGGGCTCGGATGCAAGTCAAAGGTCCGATAATCTGATTCCCATTAGTTGACCCCCATCCTTATCAAAGTGCAAGGCCCTTCATCCTCATGTAGCTACTATACCTAAGTGGATCTAGTGGACTGTAGTCTAGCTCATCTAAGTCAGGTTGCTCTTATACTTATGCCTTGACTAAATGAGGTAGGTACAGTGTAATCGAAGTGTAGTCCTCCAACATCTACATCCCTCGATCGACATATACTCGAGTAGTGATGTAGTCAGCCTGGTCCATTGATATCCAGATCTACTGGAACTCCTTTGCATGCAAAATGAAGGAGCATTATCGTAAGTTAGTGCAAGACAACAAAATATGAACGGTAAGTGACATATATATACTTACCAATCCTCCAAGCAGAGATCCATCACAACTGATGTACTTGTGCATAACGGTTCGATACCATTACCTATAACAGCGTTCGACACTTCTAAGACCCTTTATATGTAGCACACAAGCATGTTTATCATTTCAAATGCTGATATAGCTTGCATGGAAGTTGATCTAATTAATGTCAGTGTGACCCCTCAGGTTGAATGTCATGTATCCAAATTAGTAGCCACCATCATATACAAGTGTCCATTGGTCCATTAGTAAAGGCCGAAACCAATCAAGAGTGTCAAGCTTTAGACTTAGGACCTTTACCATGCACTTTTCGAACTTTTAGAGCTAAACTTGCATTGCCCTAAACATAGCCCACTTCTTACATTGTTTGTTCTCCTGTACTTTGTTGAAATTACTTGCAATATGGCATCTACACCAAAGTTAAACCGTGAAGGGAGGTTGCTATCCATTTTACTCCCTCCCTAGAGCTGACTAGATATCTGTCTCTCTATCTAATATAAGGCATATGGTCTCTCGACCAACTCTCTCGCCACATACATGTCGCCTTAGATTCCTTAGAAACCAACCCAATGCCTCTGTAATCTCGTTGTCCACTAATGCAAATGCTAAAGAGACTATGTGGTTCACGCCATCTATGCTAATTGCAATTAGCAGCTTGTGATTGTATTTTCCATATAAAAATATCCCATCAATAGCAACAACAAGACTGTAGAACTTCCATGCCTCTATACATGGGCAGAAAGATCACCAAACCTACTGTAACTCTGTTACCTTCAGTTCCCTCGACCTAACCCCATATCCACTCAAGTTTTGTCCTAGGATTGCTCCTTTGTATGGCGTTGAGCAGTCTTGGAAGATCATCGTATGATTTTTCCCAGTTGCCATAGACTGCTTCAATAGCCTTTATCTTTCCAAACTATAACCTTCTATTGCTAAACATATGCTTGAATTGCTCGCTAATAATGTTACGTAATTGAGAAATTTTTGTATCGAGGTCTTCTTTAATAACATTAAAAAACTCTCTTGCCATTATACTCAAATGTAGCTACAGATGGTCTCGACTTATTAATGGATTCACATATGTATGAGGTCTAACTAGTCGTATTATGACCTAAACGCACTCCAACTTTTTCTTACATGCCCTCAATCTCTACTAGCATCCACTTTAGTGCCTTGAACACATGATTGAATACTTTCTCTTTTTGGATTCCACTAATCTAAAGTTCGCATGATGCTTGATGTGGTAGTGCTTAGCAGCTCTCACCAGTTCATTTTTATCATTAAATCTCATACCTATATGTAGGTCATCGTCGACTTGTATGTTGCTGAACTCTTCGTTCATGCTCCTCTCAAATTGCACGTAGCCATCATCTCCATCCTTTTTTAAGAACAATATCACATCCCTAATAATAGATCCGATTGTCTGAACATCCGAAGGGTGAGTCGGTGCTTGTGTAGACTCCATTGAGCTTGAGCTAGAGGCATAATAGTGTGTAGGTAACATCTTTGGCATGTATGAATGACTAACACCCATTATAACAATAATCAGAGGTGGCGAAAGCATATCAATTTTAGCACCAACGTCACTATCATCGTCATTATCATCATCCTTTGCATCCATACTAGGCTCATAATCACCATCATCATCATCCAACCCTCCCATTCGTTGAATTGTTCAGTTATGTGAAACTTCCTTCTTAGATACTAGACTAACAGCCCCGTCAACTACAATCATCATCTCATGTGGGGGTGGACATAGGTAGTGGGTCATCTTCATACTCAACGAGCTTAGTAAATTGAGTTGAAGGCACATGTGTTGCATTTATTGCGGAGGCTCCTTTCAGTTCCACGATCCTTCTATACAATTTGTAAATGTAGGTTTACCTAAATGCTTTAGTCATCTCAAATAAGTTTTCCACATCATCATTGTCTTTAATGGCAATTATGGACTAAGACACAATTCTAGAATAAGTGTTGGGATATTGATAAAATATTTCAACCTTACCTTCACTTGAATTGATCCCAACCCCCTAGTAAAACCTTTCTAACAATTCCAAGAAATTCGCATTTATTCTTACTTTTAACATCTTTTCATGTCCCGATCGTACTTTAGGCCCAAATTTCCACTCATAATATTTCTATGGGCATAAACCATAAATTTCACCATGCCTACCATTTTCAACCTATCCACATCAACATAGGCATTTTAGTTGTCATGTCATAGTTCATGTACCATGACTTTCTTATTCTTGAAATTCTTACTCCTAACTCATATAAAATATTTCTCCATTCTAAAGTTTACATATTACCAACCACGTATTGTGCAATATCCTACACAATCAAGTGTTAACATCACAACGAGTATAATATGTGCCATTGTAATTAATAAAAAAACATAGCTACATATTTCAACGATTTCTAATACATAGAAAAACGACTATAGCATGACCAAACCACCCATTCACATGAATAGGTACTATACTATCTACTAACTCTATCATAGCATTTCACCGAACACCTTATATACGATGCCTAACATGCTCTAATTTAAACTCTACAACAAATAATACGTATTCCAATTTGTAATCTATGAACAAATCACCTAACCAAGTGTTTCAAACATCATACTAACACATAACAACAACTTCAAAACATGGATATTACAATTTCGATAAAAAATGAAACCCTAACATTGATTTTATTTAATTAACATGTATGCAAATGATCTATGTAAAAAAAAAAAAAAAGGTAATTGGGAGACGGACTTGTTTACCTTCAATTCATGATGCCAAAATTGCAAAAAAAAAAAAAAAAAAAAAGAAGTTAGGAGTGTTGGATTTTGAGAGGAAATGTGATTTTCAACTAAGAGAGAAGTTGGGGAATTTTGTTGTGTTTGGGTTGCGTTTTGAAAAATATTTTGTTGGGAAGACTTATAGTGTAGTAAAGGCGCTTTTGGGGAAAGCGCCTTTATTTTTTTTTTAACCTTGTAAAGAAGAAGGCGCACTTTTGGAAAATGCTTTCTTTTATTTTTTATTTTTTATTTTTTTAAATAGAGGGCGTTTTTATGAAAAAGTGCTTTCCTTACCCCCTACACGTAATATTTTTTCTATAAGGCCATTTGTTTGATTTTTTTTTTTTCGAGGTTCCTCCCTCTAAACACCATACACTAAAAGCATAATGCTAAACTTGGATAAGAATCACTCTCTCACAATCCCTCTAAATCTAAATGGGAATGATCTTTACAATATTACTCTTGTAATTCTATGTGTATGCATAAGCACACAATAATATAAATATATACCAAGGTTTATAATTCTCATACTAAAATTAGGGACTATGTTTCCCTTACCTATCTTTGTCTAAACCTTTATCCGGACTAGATCTATAGACACTTAACCACAAATGATTCGACGCTTTTGCTCTAATTATGTATGGTGAAATATTGACCATAAGTGTTATATATATTATATCTTGGTCACATACTTAATTCTATGTCATTACTTAATAACCATATTATTCACAATCCATTATTAGGACTGTTTTTACATATTAAAATATGGCACTTCACTATTAAACACGTATTTATTCCTCGAAAAAAAAAATTCAAAAAAGGGGCCTATGGAAAAAAATATTGGACAATAAAGGCGCTTTTCATAAAAGTACATTCTGTTTTTTAAAAAAATATAAAAGAAGACGCTTTCCTCAAAAGCGCCTTTATTGCACTATAAGTCTTCCCCACAAATTTTTTTTCAGAACACAACCCAAGCACACAACGAAATACCCCAACTTCTCTCTTGATCAAAAATTACATTTCCTCTTAAATCCAACACCCCCAACCTCTCTTCTTTTTATTTTTTTTTTTCGATTTTATCACTGGGAATCAAACGTAAACAACTTCGTTTTCCAATAACATGTTTTTTTAACACAAATGATTTGCATACATGTGAATTAGATAAAATCAATGTTAGGGTTACGTTTTTTTATTGAAATTGTAATATCTATGTTTTGATGTTATTGTTGTGTGTTAGTATGATGTTTGAAACACCTAGTTGGTTGATTTCTTCCTAAATTATAAATTGGAACACATATTACTTGTTGTAGAGTTCAAATTATAGAATGTCGACATTGTATATAAGGTGTTTGGTAAAATGCTACAAAAGAGTTAATAGATAGTATAGTGCCTATTCGTGTGAATGGGTGGTTTCCTTGTGCTGTAATTGTTTTTCTATATATTAAAAATAGTTAAAACGAGTAGCTAGTTGTTTTTTTTCTTTTTGTTAATTACACAATGGCACATATTATACTCGTTGTAGTGTTAAAACTTGATTGTATAGGAAATTGCACAATAGGTGATCCATAATATATAAATTTTAGAATAGAGAAATGTTTTGTATGAGTTAGGAGTAAGCATTGTACGAATAAGAAAGTAACGGTGCACGGACCATGACATGCTAATCGAGATGCTTATGTTGATATGGATGAGTTGAAAATAGTGGGAACGATAAAATATATGGTTCATGCTAATGGAAATATTGTGAGGTGAAATTCGGAGGACTACACTTCAATTACACTATACCTACCTCATCTAGTCAAGGTGTTAGTAGAAGAGCAACATGACTTAGATAAGCTAGACTATGAACTATCAAATCCACTCAAGTACGGTGGCTATACAAGGATGAGGGGCATTGCACAACAACAGGGAAGAGGTCGAGAAAAACTTGACGTTGAAAGGCCATCCAATTTCCCCCCATTAACCATTTAATATCCTAATGTAGGGACTATGTTAAGCCCTCCATTAAGCTCCTTTAAGACCACCCTATACCCCCATACAAATGCAGCTTAATCTGGCATTCATGCCACCTACTCCACAAAAAGAGGGAGGCGTTCCATGAGTTCTTAAGGTGAGAGTTCCTCCTAGGCTCTAACAACTGCTCCCCCTATGTTTATAGAGTCATCCCTTGAGTACATTCAGACATAAGAGTTATAGACTCTACCTACTACCGATGAAAGTAGGTCTAGGTAAGGATTAACTTCTAGGGTAGCTCGTGTATTCACTAGAAGTAAGAGAATTAGGGACTGGCCCTATATATTATTTTGTTTTGTATGAATTACGAACATGACATTTTGATTATGTGCATTTACATATAAGAACGCTTCTTAATGTTTCTTTGTTTGCTCTAGCTATGTTACACTCACACATTTGATTTTCACTTTTTGGTTGCCTTGTTATAAGTGCATATGTGGATAGTTATTGAGAGGATAAGTGACTAATTGAGTGAAATGTGGTGGAGTTTAGAGATGCCTATTTGATATTGAAGCGGAGTGTAACTGTTTAACCTGTTGTTGTTTTGTTTTTACTTAGATTTTGTCAGGTTAAACTCATTTGTATATATGAACACCTACTACACTTACTGGTTGTTGTGTGGCAAGTATTAACAAAGAAGGCGATTTTAGGAAAAGCGCTTTCTTCTTTAACTTTAATAAAGGAGAAGGCGTTTATTTAGAAAGCACCTTCCTTCGTATTTTTAAAATAAGCTGAAGGCATATTTTAGAAACGCACTTTTGCTACCCCTTAGGCATAATAATTTTTTTTCCATAAGATTTTTTTTTTCCATAAGCCCCTTTTTTCGAACTTTGGAATGCATCCATGTAATAACTCTTCGAAATAATGTTTTTGGTTATAAGTATTTGATATGTTGGTCATATGCCAAAATGTTTATAGATGTATACTCAAGCCATATAAGTATTTTTCTAAGGTGACTTATAAAGTCTCAAAATTATAATGAAAAAAAAGAAAAACAAACTAATGCATTTAGCTAAATAAGTATAAAGTAAAGCTGCATGATTATTGCAAGGTTTGGCTTATTAAGTTTATAGAATGGAATAAAATAGGAATAGAATTACATCTTTTTAGAAATGGAATAGAAGCTATTCCTTATAGTTATTTTAAGATATTATAAATAGACATGAAAATATGATGTAAACAACAAGAATATAACTATCTCGTTGGTCTTATAAAAAAGTTGCGATTTCTCTTTTATTTTTTTAGTAGTAATAATTCCATAGAGTAACCATTTTACCAACAAAACATAGGAATAGGTACATAAATAAAGAATAGCCATTCTATTTTAACCTCATTGAGTGAACCAAACATGCATTTGTGAGCGTAATGACTATAATGAACTTTGGCCCATAAAAGATAACAAGACTAAATTAAACTAAAACAAAGGAAAGTTACCATTAATCATCAGCCTCTCAAGTTTTACTTGATCCTGTTAATCTATACACTCCAACATTATCCAAATATCCAAATGTTCCACACAACACAAATTTGCACAAGATAATAGCAAGTAGGAAAAATAGTAAGAAAAAAACAACAAATTTCAATATGAAGCAATCCTGGAACTAGAATGAAATGTTCTGATAAACTTCATGCATCCAATTTGAGCTGGAAAATGCATGTTTTCGAGGTATGCTTATCGGCGGAAGGCACTGAAAACAAGTTATTCATTTTCCAGTACTGGATGTTCCTTCTCTTATCATCACCAGGAATCCACAAATGATCTGCTCCATTGCCATCGGAGCTCGAAATCGACACCCTCCTCCACTTGCACCAGATCCTTATCATGATATAAAACATCACCAAACATATGACTGTAGAAGTAAAGACAATGGCCACTATGATCCCTGCAACTGCACTATTTGTCAGTGACTTTTTCTTTTGCCCTGCCACTGTGGAACATGATTCAAATGGTGGGCCACAGAGCTTGTCATTGCCTAGGAAAGAACTCGGTGGGAATCCTGAAAAAGTTGAAGGAAGTTGGCCATGAAGATGGTTATTTGACAGGTTCAGCACGTGGAGGCTGGTCAGTTTCCCAAGCGATGTGGGGACTTCTCCTTGAAGCTGGTTGAAAGATAGATTCAACCTTTCCAACTTCATTAGATTGCCCAGAGAGGAAGGGATTTCACCAGAGAACGAGTTCCTGCTTAAATCCAAGATGACTTGCAACTCACTTAATTTTCCCAACTCTGATGGTATCGAACCCGTGAGGGAATTCTCCGCGAGTCTCAACTCAAAAAGCTTCTTACATTGCTGGATTGTGGAAGGAATGGATCCCGAAAGGTTGTTGTCTTGTAGATCAAGGACATTGAGAAAACTAAGGTAGCCAATCTCTGGTGGAATCCCGCCCGATATGTTGTTGCTGTGTAGCGAAAGCTTGAGCAATCTCGAACAATTTCCTAGTTCCGGAGGAATGGTTCCATGAAACTTATTGGATGAGAGATCTAGCTCTCCAAGTTTCTCTATATTCCCAAGCCATGAGGGTATTAGGCCCGTAAACCGGTTATTGTTAAGCAGGAGGTGCTGAAGTTTCCCACAGTTTGCAAGCTGAGGTGGTATTTCCGCGGTGAAATTGTTGAACGACAAATCGAGAAAATTGAGATCCTTGAGGTGGCCTAATTGAGAAGGAATATTGCCTGTGAGACAATTATGTGCAAGGCGAAGACGAGTCAAGTTTACTGACGTTGCTAAGGCAGTGGGAATTGGACCAGAGATGCTGTTGTTTGTTAAGTCCAACGCAGTCAAAGCCTTCGAGCCGGTTAGTGGAGTAAGGCTTCCTTCGAATTTGTTGTGAGAAAAGTTTATCTTTTTCAGCTTTTTGAGAAGGAAGAGAGAAGGAGGAAGAGGACCTTCAAAGGAATTGTTGTAAAGTGTGATGGTGCTGAGTTTTGAAAGAAACCTGAAAGTTGGAGGCACGGTCCCGGAAAGTTTGTTATCTGCCAGTGCCAACAACTGGAGCTTGTTGCAGTATCCTAAGCTTGGTGGGATAGGACCTGACAAGTCATTCTGCCTCAGATGGAGAACAAGTAGCTGCTTAAGCTTCCCGATCGTGGCAGGAATTCTCCCACTGAAATGATTCCCGAAGAAGTCGATCATGGTTAGCCTTGTGCAGTTGGTCAGCTCTTGCGGTATTGTTCCTGACATTTGGTTATCATAGAGGTAGAGTATGCTCAGCTTACGCAACTTGCCGATTTCTGCAGGAATACTTCCTGTGATCACGTTGCCAAACAGATAAAGACTCTCCAAAGTACTGATGTTCCCGATTTCGGGTGGAATTGTACCGCTGAAGCTGTTGTTGTTAAGCAGGAGATCAGTGAGATTTTGAAGTTTGTCCAAGGTTGATGGTAGTTTTGCCGAGAAGGCATTATCGGAAATATCCAACTGTTGGAGGCTGGAACAGTTCAATAGCTCCAATGGAAAATCTCCAGAGAATTTATTGCGAGCGAGAAAAAGCCGTCTCAAGTTTGGACTACCAAGGCAGAGTCCATCTGGTACGCTTCCCGTGAAAGAATTATCTGAAAGAATCAGAGCTTCTAAATTCTTCATTCGGGCATTGAAAAGTTTGATATCCCCTGAGAGATTGTTCTGGGATAAGTCAAGTGTTTCAAGCTGTATTAGCTTGTTGAGCTCCGAAGGAATTTCTCCTGTCAGTTTGTTTCCAACCAAATTCAAGTACTTCAAATTTGTTAGGTTACTTAACTCGATTGGAATGGAACCGGACAGGCTGTTGTTTGCCAAGTTCAGAGTTTCCAGTGCATTGAGAGATCCCATTGAAGAAGGGATGCTTCCTTCGAGCATGTTGTTTGATGCTGTAAACCTTTGGATAGCTTCACAGTGGCCTATCTCTCCAGGAATGCTGCCGCTAAGGTGGTTCTCCTGTAGGTCAAGAGAAGTGAGATGCTTCAAATTACCAATCTCAACGGGAATGCTTCCATTCAATTGGCAATACGCGATAGCTAAGACTCTCAGATCGGTCAAGTTACCAAGACTAGGAGTGATCTCACCCCTTAACAGGTTATTCCCTATTCTTAGTACTTGCAGTTTCTTCAACTGGCCTATCTCTGGAGGAATTCCACCAGAAAGAGAATTCGAGTGCAGGAGAAGCACCTTCAGATTCTGAAGACTTCCGAGCTTAGGAGGAATCGAGCCAGACAAGAAATTTAAAGACAAATCAACCGTTTCAAGCCAACTGAGATGACTCAGCTCAGGTGAGATCAAACCAGATAAGCCTGACCCAGATAGGTTCAATCCCACAATATGCACCCCATCATCTGAACATGTGAGTCCAGTCCAGGTACATATATGACTCTCTGAAGACCAGTTGCTTAGGAGTCCTGTAGGATCAACTAATTCAGATTTGAATTTGAGAAGCCAGTAGGATTCTGTTGGACTGTCACCAACAGTTACATCAACAGTAGAACCAAGTATCGCGAAAAACAAGAAGAAACAAATCATTTGATAGCTTGTCATTTCAGAATGTCCGACCCCGACCACTTCAAATGGGAGAATCAAAAACTACACTCCAAGGACTCAGTATCTTTGTACCAGGAATATGGTTCCATCGAGATTTCAAGTAGCAGAAGGGAAAAAGATGCATCAAAAGAACAAAGGACTCGATATAAGAACTTTTTAGTTTAAACAGAGATTACATGGAAAAGAAAGAAGGACAAAAGTTTAAGATGCTGAAATACTAGGAGGTTAGAGTTGAAAGAGCTGTTAACATGGACTTGCCGTATAAAGTTGTCTATCGACTTAATATAATCATGCATGGATTATTAGTTACCGCGAATTAACTGCTAATTAATTAATTAATTGATCTTCAACAAGCAAGGTGTCTCACTTTTTCCCTCCTATGTTTGCCTAAAAGTTAGGGCAGTTTTCTTCTATAATTCTCATGACAAATCATAGAATATTAAAGCAATTGGATCTTTTAGCTTGTGAAATGGAATGTCATGGTGGGGATAAGATATTGTCATGGGCAGGCTGCTAGACCTAAAAAGCTAGGGAGGGGGGAGACCCCACTTATGCCTGGTAGACAATCAAAGAAGTGGGCTTTATGACATATTTGATGTGCACTTTGGATATCGTTATAGATATCTAGTATGTTCACTTGTTAACAAATTATATTTAATATAATGTAATATATATATATATATATATATATATATAAAATGAATCGGGTGTAATACATATCTATTGAACTTTAAAAAAAAAATTACATAAATATTAATGCTAAATTGCATCTAAAATATGTAACATTAAAATTTATAAAAGTATTACACATACAAGATACAATTTAATGAATTTTATACGATTGCTATGGCGTATCCATAAAATGCAATATGCATTTAATACTTATATAATACCATTATCACATATGTGAAATGCCATATGTATGTACCATTGTTATGTTTTGCGAGTACCGCATATATAGAATATTAGTATTGTATTTTCAATAAATTATATAGGGTTGATATTTATGTAATTTTTTTTATATAGTTAGTATTTTTTTTTAATATTTATTTATTTGATTGATAAACATGAAAATTCCTCTAATAAATTACACTTTTATTCGCGAGTTTAAAACTTTTAGATAGGTTAATTATAATATTTAATTGAACGCAATATCAAAGATAGAGTAGAGTTACTGAATTAAAAGGCTTATTCGATATATAGAGTGCTCTTAATGCAAGATGAGAGAACGAAGATAACTTAAAATGTATAAGTTATTGTGTATATGGTTAATCTATGTATTAAAACGGTTTAACTTTTAGATAAGATAGTTCGTGGTATCAAATTTTGATAACAGGCACATGAGATTTGATAACCTCCTACTATATCATGGTGAGATCCTGAATCTAAAAATACAATGTTTTGTTCCATCAGAATTGATGATTGTGACTTGTGGACATTAGGTTAGCAGCAGTCACAAATTTTGTCCAAATAATCTTATTGTCAAACTTGATTTGTCGGTGTTCATATATTCAACAGGTATTTGAGAGCTAATTTGACACTGCAAATTGCAATTTCTTTTAGCAGAAATGCAATCTACTAATATATGATCCATGCTCTGCCTAGTAATAGAAAACACAGGGTATTTCCAAAGGGTTAAGTAGGAGAGGGATTTTGTCTTGACATAGTGTAAGCTGATTTTCAAACCATTTTCTGTTCATTATTCGACATATTATTTGTACAGAAGAATTTGTCAAATAATAAATACAGTGCCATGTCTGGTTGTGGTGTTAATTTTTACACGATATCAAAACCAGGTCCCGAATCCAAATCTTTGCCTAGTTATTCAAATCTTATCTAATTAAGTATCTAATGGGTAGACTCAAACCATTACCCTTCAACCCTAATATCATGTTTAGTGCATGGAAATAGATTGAAATGGAATTACGATTATAAATTCCATTCTCTTTCCCCATGTTTAGAAGCACTTCTAGAAGTTGAAATTGTGATTACAATTTAAAGGAAGAATTCGATTTTATCTTTAAGAAAAAGGAGTTGCGATTCCATTCATCCCACAATTATTATTAGTAATTAAATTACTCATTTAACCTTCAATTTATTTATGATATTCAATAATTAAGGGCATTTTTTACAACTATTACTATATGTACATTTAATTTCATTCTGGGGATATTTTCAAATATAAGAAAGGATTTGTCAATCTACTTTTTATTCTATTTTAGACTATTCCTGTGTTGTGACACAATTTATTAAGTTACCCACTTCATTGGTCTTAGTCAAAGTCCTAACCTAATAGTGAATGGAGTGTATTAAGCAATAAATATAAATCCCTACACCGGATCTATAAATTTAAACTTTTAGATGGCTAAGATTGCTATAATTTAATGACATCGCTATTAATCTCGCATCGGAATATATCAGAATTCTCCTTTCCCTAAGTTGTCTAAAAAAAGAAAAATAAAATGCTTTAGATTGGATGATTGTGGTGTTGACAATTTCTAAGTTAAACACCTTGAGCCAACCTAATCTAGTTTTTTGAAGTTAAAACTTTTACCACTAACGAATCAATAACTAATTTCTAGAGGAAATAGAGAAAAGCCGCTTTTATTTATTAGTTAATTATCAAAAAGGTACTCAAATTTGCACCTTGGTAATTTTGGAAAGATGCCACCCTTTCTTACGAATTATCATTCTCTATTATAGAGGATATGAAAGGAAACGATAAGATAGAATTTTTAAAATATTTCGATAATAAATAGTAATAGTGTTGACATGTTGAATGAAAAAACAACGACAATACTTGAGCTTTGATCTATCAGGATAAGTCGAATATATGAATACTATTTCACTACTACACTCAATAATGAATGAACTCGGTGCTTCATGAAAAGGAAAACCTAATATTGTAACAATCCCGTTAACCTTAGAATCCACCCCCTAACTTTCAATCTATGGACATCCTACTTTTTGGTCCATTATTCCTCTTGTCTTGTCCTATTTTTAGATCGTGTGGGTTCGGAATTATACTTACGCATCATATATTCTCTTGCAGCCCAAACTACCTAATACCGGGTTAAATATAGCTAGAAAACAGAAGAAACCCACCAACACAAAATCATTCATTCATCCCAACATGTCCCTGAATCATTTTGAGACCAGGAAAGTGCCAAGAACCATGTGAGGGTGTGGTCTTGGACATGCCGGAGAAGCTGAAAATGATTGTTTATAATTTAGGTTGGAAGAAGCAATGCAATAACAGAGATCTGGTCTTAGTCTATTCACATGGATTCCTCCTAGTATCAAAACCAAATAGAAGAAGACAAAGATCTTATTATAAGTGGACATTCTTTGATAAAAAATGCTTAGCTTTCATTCTTATGTTTAGCTTCTAAGTATGTGATGTAAGGGAAGGAAAAAAATTCAGCAAGATTGGGTTTTCAATATCCTTAAGACAAAGAAACAATACCAACCCACATTGACCATAACCAGCCAGAATGTTTAATAAGGATACAGCCACTAAATGTTCTAGAGAATTGATCAATTGATTACAAGTCAAAGGCACCACCATAACATAGAAGCCTAATTCCTTAGTATCACTAAGCCCATCAATATAAGTAGTAAATGCTTGTGAAAATACTCTAAGATAGTGTTTGATTGTGTAATTTTTGTGATACTAAATTAAGCAAAAAAATTTATTCCATATTTAGTTTGTAATTTCACTTAGTGACTGAACAAAAAATTTAGGTTAACAAACTGGACCAAAAATCTAAATTTTATCCCACCTACACCATAGTATAAAAATGAAATTCATTTGATATAAACAAAAATATTTTGTATTCTTAAAAATACCCCTCCATATTATAATATTTAGTTAAATAATATTATTTTTATTAAATATTACAAAAAATTATTTATTTTATAATACAAATAATAAATTTTTAATATAAATTTTATATACAATACTATGTAACCAAATATGAGATAATAAACTTGTATTATCTAATACTCCTTATACTTATTTTATCTAATTCTCTTTATTCGATTTAATCCTTATAATCAAATGTTATTTAAAGGAATATCTCGGAACTGTCCTTTAGATCATATCGACAAACAGACTCACTAAGAATATAACTGACTTGTTTAACATTTACTCTTTATATGGGGAATAGAAATGTATTATTCTTATTTATAATTTATTCCCCGATCGAAATTGATAAATTATGTGAATATTTACTATTGTACCTAATCTCGAGTTTTATGGTTTTTATCTACAGTTTCAAAGCAAGGGAGAAATTACACCTACTGTGATGAGTAAAAAAAGATCATGAGAGGAACAGATAACTTTGAAAATTTAGCCTCACAACACACACAGAGAACAAACAAAAGATATGCAGCCAAAGTGGAAGGTTAATAATTGAAGACCGGCAGCTTTAAAGAAATAGATCAGAACAAAATTATCATCTTATATAATCATATGGTCCCCTTTTAGTTTAAATACTAAGTTAGTTTGCATGGAAGAATCTTGCTTACTTCCTAATGGAAAATTGCTTTGGATGGAGGAGTCAAATTGCCTTGTTTTTTTGCATGTATATGAATTTTTCAAATGGCATTGACTTGTAAATTTTATTCATAATAATTTGTCTGATTGGTTACACCCTCTCAATGATTAGCAAATTTAGGTGTTGACTTCTGTTTTGCCAACTTTTTAGCTTTGGTTTTCAGGTACAGTAGCTAGGGAATACAATAGATTGTAATGTAATTTAGGGTTTCTTGACTTGACATAATATTCCTCCTACCCCAAAATGCAATGTGCAAGAGTTCATGTCAGAGTGGGCTAGTTGAAGCAGTGTTATAGTTTATTGTGAAAGTGCAGATAAGGTGCATCACAAGTGGATTGTTAAATCACACATTCCAGAGAAGAGGAAAGGAAAAGAAACATGATATATGTGCTAAATGTCAACGGAAAAGAAAATAAGAAGTAAAAACTAAAAAGTAATAACTCATAAATTATTTTTTTATTTATCCATATGCAAGGCGGAATAATCTCCTTGGTGCATCACTTTCAATAAGATCTACAAAGTGAGATATAGATAAATTGCTATATCCTCTATTTAAAGGAGAGAGATGGATTTGTATGTTTAGATGATTCGAAAGGATTTAACTCTTATCAAATTAATTGATTAAAATGAAAAGGAATACTAACTATGAAACCAGATTTTTTGTCGACAAAAGCGACGGGGCAATCAATTATGTACCAAACTATAAAAATGGATTGATTACCGACTCAATTCAAAATTTCAAAAACCACATTTTGGCAGTTTTTGATAAGCATGAAGATGATTTTCTTGGGCAAGGGCATGTAGTAATGAATGGACATCCTGGAATAATAGTAATTTCTGATGTTCTGTGAGGATAACAATTAGAGGATATCTGTAACTAAATATGTGGATGTCTACTTTGTGAACTACAAATTCCTAACTGCTGAATGGTACCAAAACTATATAATCAATGAATAAATTCTTATTTCAAATATATGTTAGGATGGAATTTCCAAAATCTAACAAATGCCAAAGCTGAACAGTTAATAAGCTAAATCAATCTTGAACCCAAGTACTGTTTCTCCCTTAAAAATTGGTTGTTTTGTTTTTAACACAACACTTCATGAAAACGTAACACCTACAACTATTCACTAGTTAAGTTAATTTGATATTCTTTGATTAGAGGGTTTCACCGTTCCCTTGAAGTAACCCATGAGTTAATAGATAGATAGATAAAAAGAAAAAAAAAATTGTCATGATAGAGCATTTGACCATGAGCATGTAAATTTTAATCCACTTGTTGCCATCCAGACATTCATTTTTACAAGGAAAATAAGGAAACATGTGCATAAAAACCTAAAGATATGAAAGCTGAGCGACAATTATTCAGAAAGCCAAACGTCCATTTCACATCTGAAGTTCCTTGTGGAGCCAGTACACATCTAGCTTATAAAGATTAGATAATTACTTCTATTTGCAGATTTGAGTAGAGAGGCCCACTATCACTAAGCAATTTGAGCTTGCTGGTCCATGTTAAATGCCTTTCAGGACCCTTAATTCCAAAAGGTGCCAAACCAACCCTAAAATGGCGACTTCCCTCTAGTTAGAGCCTTAGTCTCACTCCATGATCCTCTCAAGCAGAGCAGAAAATGAACCAGTACAATCGTTATTCAGTCCTCTGATGCTTGGACTCTTCACTTTCCCATACTGTAATGCCAATGGGAGCGTGTAGCAAAAACTCCTAGCAAAAGATTATATCTATTCCTGAACTCACAACAGTACTAAACAACAACATTGGCAGTTTGGTTCTCTTTGCAAAACTCAACCAGCATGGAGACAGCAAAACTTGTTCAGGGAAAGAGAAGCTCATAGTTTTTGAAAAAGACAAGCAATCAGATACAGTTTCCCAGTGCCTCAACAGCCTTAAAAAACATAGAGATAATATTGATTCAGACATATATACTGCACAGAAATGTCGCATCAATTCATGAAAATTTTCCACGAAGTAACAACAAAATATGACTTTTGGCATTAACGAGCTGGAAGCAATATTGGTCAAGAAAAAATGTAGGTTGGTGAAGGGTTGATGTACATATGAATGCGATAAATGAAATTAATTAAAGTTAGAACCATTTTCAGCACTGCCAAAATTATAGCAGCCACGGCAAGGATTCATCTTTTCATCTCCACCTACTGAACATTTCACAGACTGCTGAAATAATACCTTTTTGTGGTCTTAAGTACTGCAATATCCTTTTGATATGTCTAAATATTAAGGATGCCTGTGCATTAGCTAAAATATTAGATTTTGTGAGGTTGACCAATGCTCTTTTGGATATATCAACAGAAGTGTAAATTCCAGCCCTCTACTGTGGTATTCTAATTCACTCAGAAGTGATGATGGGAGGAGGATTGTATCTCATTATGAAGCTTGCAAGTGACCAGATGCAGATGACACCAAGAAACTGAAGGACACTTAAAAGATTGCCCAAGGAGCTACTTATTGCGATATTATGAGAAGTCATTTCAGCTCCCCTCACCGTGAATGACAGAGCAGTTACCAATTGTGCCGCTCGGTTCAATTGGTGCAATCTGTAAACCTGTCATCATAGTAAAATAAGTCATACAAAACAACTAAATCCCTCTTTACAGCAATGAAATGCACAGCCAATCTGTAGAATGTCGAGAGATTCTCTGCTGGTGTATGGAAAATAATTGCATACTTTACAGTGGAAGAGAGTAAAATTATCAAAAGCTTTATGCTATTCCTTTCATAGCAGACCATGTAAAACACAAAACTCTTCTGACAAAACCAACTGGGTCACTAGTTCTTTCAACATGTCAACATAATCAGGCATATTTTTATAGATTAATGAACAATTATAACTCAATGCCCCCAATTCTTGTTTGGGTGACTGCCATGTTCCCCAATTACATCATAAGTCTTTGATAATGGATCTTTTAACAGATAGAATGTAGATTCAATAATGAACTTCAAAGGCAAGAGGAGTTAAAAAATATTATAAAGGTAGATCAAATATAATTCATTAGCCAATATATAGAATTGCATTTACCTGAAATATGATAGGAATCACTGACAATGAAGGGGACTTCCGGTATTTTGCATACTGCTCAAATGCAAATTGGACTACTATACCAACCAAATATGGAGCAAGTGCAGCAGAGGCTGCAGGTCCAGTCCATGGCCAGACAAAACCCATTGTGACCATAGGAATGATAAGACTAAGTACCAGGGTAGCAACTGAAGATATCCTTTGTCCAATTTGAGGAGCTAAGTTTTGGTAATATTCTACAGAATCAATTGCAGTTGGCTTCCTTGTCCGGTCTACAAGCAGAAGAAAAACTCCAACCCCACAATAGAATAGAGCTTCTGTGAAGAACAATATAAGGAAATCTGCATATGGTAGAACAAATAAACTTTGAGATGGACAAATATCATAATTATGAAAGGAAAAAACTAGTAGGGAGATCCGAAAGAAGCAGGATGAGGAGGTATTGAATAGAGAAAGGACTTTATCCTCCAGTATAACCTCGCGATAATGTTTCCAATATCATAAAGGTTGCTAGAACCATCTTTCATTTTCTATTCTACCATGAAATCTCAATTAAGGAATTACCCACAAAGAAAATCTCACTTAAGGCACAAGCCAAAAAACCTTTTATAAGTCTGCATGATAGCTCAATGGAGGGTTGTCCCATCAGGAGCTTTATTGTAATGTTGAGGTTAGAAGAAGGTGGATAGCTGGTAATATTGTCCTAGAACTTAAAGTTGTACGAATGAAGATGCATCTTACTACTCTTGGCAGCTGGTCATGTCCATGGCTCAGTCATGGAAGCTCATGCAACAAGAGAGTAGAAAACTCCAGCTTTCCAATATATTTGATTCTTTGATAATGAAGGGGCACAACTATAATTAGGGTACATGAGCCACCTTGCAAGGGCAAAATGATGATGCATACTTGGCAACTCAAAGATTGATTTTTATTAAATATAAAATAGTTACACACCCTAATTAGATAGTATTAGGGTTATGATAGATGCGCTCAACAGCAAATGCCCCTTAATGCCGAGCTCACAGCTTCTTATAGACTCTGTATTAGAGAAAATATGAAAAATGACCATCTACTCTCTTAGTAGTAATCATCAGTTTATATTCCTACTCTTCAATTTATATGACACACAGCAACATCCCATTGGACTCTTTGACTAGCTATACTATTACTAATACTAGCAATACAAATACTACTATTAACTATATCTAATAGCTAACATTATTTTTAACATTTATTTTATACTCATAGCTTAACATTTTTTATGCTTTTTTAATGCATTTACCTATTACATCTTGTGATAAACATGTTTAGACAGTACTCTCTTAAAGCACTAATTTTCTAAATAAGAAATACCACCATTTTCTCAATGTAAAGTGCATGAGCAACTTGGTGCAAGAATGAACCCCACACATATGTAGGAGACATAAAGATACATGTTAAATTTGATAGTGAAACCAACTCCTCTAAAAGTTTGCGCTGTTTTCTATTTGTACTATAATACTCCACAATTCAGCCTATCATGTGAAATAATTAGTAAGAAGTGATAGGAGGAAAAGAGGATTCGAAGTTAAGATCTTCAACCTACAATAATATGAAATTTGGATCCACAACTAATATATTTAGAAACTTAAGTTCTCTGATAGGTGTGTACTTTACTATTCTTTCACAAAAGTTCAATATAGCCCTTTTATCAAATAAATTTTTTTTTTTTTTTATTAAATGAATAATTGTAGAGAAAGATAGTTACAACTGCTAAGAACAGGAGAAAGGTAAGACAGCAAACTCTAGTCTATTACAAGAGAGTTTATAAAAACATGTCTAGAAACTAGAGGAAACTAATGATAGATAGATACGTGTTCACTTCATATAAGCAAGGATTTGTCTAGCAAGGGACTTCAGAGGAGGGGGCAGCATTTCCAAGGCAAACAGAATTCCTTATCCTAGTAATACAAGAGACTAAGTTAATCCAACTCTCCAACAATTAATATGGGAAGCTTTCGAGGAAACTGACCCAAGGAGGCTTGAAGTTGCTCCATGCCATGAAACATAGAGAGGGTGAACATTCCACACTAGCCACCTCATACCATGCTGTGGACAAGTAGTCACAAGCAAAAAGGAGATTATTATGATCTTCAAAACAACTGAGCAGAGATAACAGAAGGTGTTGTTCATGATACCCTACTGTTGGAGCTTGTCGAGAGTTGTATTTTCCTAAGCCATGCTAGCCAAAGAATAAAAGAGTGTCTAAGGAGGGATTTCTTGCACCAAACTCTATCCATTGGACTCTTTAGCCATGTGCTCTTAAAGCTGTGTGCACACCCTTGATTATGCCTGGAGAGGAGTGGATTAACATCAATATAACTACCATGGTTTGGTTTGGTCAGATGTTGGGAAAAATAACTAAATTATCCCAAACCAAACCTTCAGTAAGCGAGCACACATTGTTATCAACGATGGAGTAGAGTCTTGCATTTCTAGTAATGCATGAACTAACTATGTTTCTTATGTTTTGGCTAGCATCTAAGAAGCTAGTAGGCAACCAATAATCTTACCAAAGGGATATAGAAACTCCATTACCCACTTCCCAAAAGAACCACAATTGAGCCAGATTATGGAGCTTGAGCAACTTTTTCCTAGTTCTAAAAGCAAGAGGCACGAGCTTTGACTATCCAAAAGCTATTTCCCTTAAGGAAGAAACTGTGTACCCAATCCACCCATGCACCTTGAAGAAAAGGTGCTAAATGTGTTTAAATTTGGTAGCCTTGTTCAAAGTATCAAATTTAAGGATTCCCAAGCCACACTTCTTGAGGGGGAGTGTGCACAACTTCCCATCAAACCTTTTCCTTTGTAGATAAGTTGGGATGGCTAATCTGCTAATCTAGAGAAAATTCCTCATTAACTACTTAATTTGATTGACCAATTTCTTAAGCAAAACAAAGATTGAAGCCCAATAAATTTGCATGGAAAAAAAAATTACAAACTTGATGAGCTATAGTCTACCAATTTAAAGAGAGAAATTTAGCTATCCAAAGGTTTAGACAAGCCATAATTCTTGTGATTGGGGTGTTACAGTCTTCCCTAATCAATTTTCAAGAGATAAGAGGTACTCCTAGTAACAAATTGAGAGTTAACCTCCTAAAAACCAAGTATAGTTAATACAGACTCCTTGTCAAAGGATTGAACATTGATAGGGATATTTGACTCTTTCTCACATTTGCACGTAGCCCTAACATTTACTCAAAAGTCAAAAGAGCTTCATGAATAGACAAATAGAAGTCGGATTATCCTCGCAAAAAAAAACATGAGATCATCCACAAAGCTTAGGTAGGTGATATTTTTCCCTTTGCATCTCCAATGAAAAGAGATCATAGGTGAATTAGCCATTTTCCTAAGAATACCCAAGAGTACTTCCATTCCCAAGACAAATTGGTAAGGATAAATATGGTCTTCTTGGCACAAACTCCTTAAACTAGAGAAGAAATTAATAAGTTCACCATTAATATTTAGGAAAGGCTTAAGAGTTGTGAAACATTAGCTTATGAGCTTACAAAAATGTGGAGGGAAATTCAAGAATTGAGAATTATTTCCAAAAATATATCTACTCGAGCAAAACTTTTTTCATTGAGGTATTGTCTGCTTTGGCGTAAGACGACGCACTGTTTTGTTCGTTATATAGCAATTTTTCAAGGGACCACTCATCTTAAGATTGATTCAGCCCGAACACGCTTAACTTCAAAGTTTTAATGTTTTAAAAGACCACTATTCTAAAAAACCACTATACTAAAAAAATGCCTCAATGATTAAAATTCTTTCTTCTAACATATAAGAGGTATTACAATCCATCATTCTTATAAAACTAACGTTCTCATCAATTTCGTTATACAGGTTGAGGACCATTACCAAGTAGAGACTTATTCTTTTAGCTTGTAAAGTATTCTGATACAATTTATAACTACCTAACCAGAACTCCTCCCATCAAAGTATTATTCACTTTAGCATCAAACGCCACATAGTGCATCATAAGCATTTACAGAACTAACGTCCTTATCAATTTCGTTATATAAATTTAGAACCATTACCAATACCAAGTAGGGACTTGCCCTTCCAATTAGTAGAGCGCTTTTATATCACCTATAACTACCAAACCGGAACTCCTCCCATCAAAATATTGTCCGTTTTGGCATCAGACACCACATAATGCATCACAGGCATTTAGTAAGTCAAACTTTAGGGCATAGCTACGGTTCCATGCACTAACTCCTAGACAATGAACATGTTATCAGTGATCGTCATCCAACAATAATTAATTTTTCTTTACCCACAATGGAAGATAAGGCTAACATTAATGTTGATGCAAGGAGTTTAGAGATGGCTTTGTAACTGACATTGCAACATGAAATAAGCCTGAAATTTGTCATCTTGGATAGGTTGGTTGCTTTGGGTACAAAAGAGATTATAGTGTTATTTTCTTCCTTCAACAGAAAACCAGAAATAAGGAACTCCTTGATTCTCAGAATCACATCAAACCCAATCAAAGGCAAGCTACTTTGAAGAACCAATCTAAATACCCATTAGTTCCAGGGGATTTGCCATTTGCTTGCAAAAAGAAAGCACTCCTTGTTTTTCATAGTAAGCAAATTTGCATGGTTATAGGTTTATAAGCAAGAAGAAGGTGGCATTAGAGTTTGAGCAGAAGATGCAGCAAGCAAAGTGCTGGCATCTGAGGCAGGAATCTTGAAATTCCAACCATCTAGCTATTCTTAAGTCTCGAATTGAGCACCACATTTCTGTCTCCCTGATGCATCTTTTGGTACTTTGTTATAGGTTTATGAGCAAGTTCATGAGCAAATTGCAATAGCCACTCTGGTTTTGTCCTTTAAGTAGCCTATAATGATTTCGTAAAGTGGATTATTTTACAATAATCAAATACAGAAATATACCCAACTAACCTCAACAAACATATAAGTTGTAGAAAAGGTTTCAATGGAATCTGTTTATAGTCAATGACATGACATTTTAAATAAATATGTCATTTCATCATATTTTACTGGATGTTATTTACAAATTTGTAAGAATATATGAGTTTGGGTTCTAGATTTGCTTTCTTGAATATTTTAGGAGAAATTTGAACTACTTGTAACTAGCACAACTGAACATTTTTAAACTCTAGGGGTGGATTGAACATGTCCATTCATATAAGAATAGGATGCATTATACAAATGTGTGAATTTCAAGGGTTAGTTGACAATTGGCCTATATTTAATAAGTATACATTTTGAAATTCACATTCATGATAGTGGAAATAACATGAATGTTCTCCAATGAGGAAATAGAGAGAGGTCAGCTATTGAATGTCTGATTATACCTGTTTGGAATCAAATTATGTATCTACAGAGAAAAGAGAGATCTTACAATAACAATGAGAGTCTAGAATAACTTAATTCAAGTATTGTTGAATATTTGCCATGTTAATGAATGTGGATAAAGAACCAGGAAAATAGCTTCTTCAAATGAAAGTATATATTCAAACACTTCAGTAAATATATGCACTTAAGTATCACATGTAGCAATATGTCTCATGTACTCTAACGAATTTGAAAGTTTTATTTACTAGAAAGAAGCTCATGTAAATGATGGTGAATACAAGTAAATATTTTCAGAAAAGTTAAGTATGTGCTAAGGCTAGAATTTACTCACCTGTCAGTAGAGAGTCCTCAAATATGCTGGATAATATTTTTCGCAGGTAAAGTGATGGAACAATGAAAGAGGTCACAAGCACTGTTGGGCCAAGGAACCATTGCAATCTGTTTTGATTCTTCTGTGGGTAAAATGTAATGATTTTATTGTCTGCTTTACTTGGGCGACTATAAAATGATACAAAACCCGATTTTCCATCTCCCCCCTCAAATTGGACATGACTACTGGAAGAAGTACCATCAGAACTTGGAAGATCATTCTCATCTTCTGAAGTTACATTAGGTTGAGGCTGTTCCACATGAGCAGCACAGATCTTGCCCTGGAACTTCCTCTTTTTTATAGTTAGGTTATGCTGTACGTAGAATGATTTGGCTCCTGGAAAAAGCCATAAAAAAAAAAATCTACTTAGCCTGACCACAATATCAAAAATAATATCGCAACTAAAGCTCATATCTGTAATAATAATTTTAAAAATAAAAAAAAAAAAGAAAAGAAAAACATCTCCTAAGCGAAAAATGAAGTTGGAAGAGCTCAAGTCATGCTAAAATGAACTTCATAGTTCATTGACCAACTTTTTATAGGATAAACGGTTTAGGCTTCAATAGTAGTGTTCTTTCCAAGCCAGCATTTCAAGCACGAAATCACTACCTTTAATATTGCTAATCCGAGGAGCACCGCATTGCATCCTTCCACATGGTAACCTTAGTAATGTCAGCTGGATAATAAAGAATAACCACTCAAAATTCAATGTTTAATTAAAACAGTATGAAAATAGGCAAGTTTCAAAAAGTAAAATTTCAGCATACTATAGCTTACAAGGGTAGTACCCAAGAGCAATAACTTACACAGTATAGTTGCACTCAACATGAATTTCATGCACCACATCTCAAGGAATGAGATGAAGCAGAAAAGCAATTATCCTTTTTAGCTTGTTTCTATGGTTAAGATATGTGTCAATTGCTTTATTTTCTCATTGCATAGCAGTTCCCATAACAAACATGTTAAGCTCTATGTTCGAACACCTTTAGCAATGGATGGGGAAACTGTAAAATCATAGTGATGTGCTTGAATATTTTCTATAGCTGCAGTTTAAAATAGATAGATATGGTGCATGAGAAATAGAATCTATGTGCCTCCCTTATTCACACTTTTCCCATGATGGAAGGAGAAATCATATTCATGAAGAGATAACAATCCTTAAAAAGTGTTGAATGGATCTTGTTTCCTCCTCAAATTAATGCCAGGACTTCTATTATCAAAAACTGTACAAAACAATTCTAGAATCAATATGAATGTGCTCAAAGAGTGATGCCTCTCCACCCTGAGAAACCTTGTAAGCACATGTACCTCAATGATAACTGAAACCCACTCCAGCACAGAAATATGGGACGCAAGTGCACAACAAAGCAAGAATATTAACCAGATGAGCTCCATCCCATTTTGTTTTTATTTATTTATTTCTTATTTTAATGAATAAATTTCTCACTTTCATCCATTTAACCGATTGAGAGCATATTGAGCATTTTACTAGAGAAATTCTATTATTTGCATCTCAGAGATATCAATGAAGGATTGATAGAAATGATGACAACCAACATGCCGAGAATCAACTCATGATCGCAAATGCACATATTTTTCCATATCCGGGATAATCCACTCACCCGACATAGAACTTCAGATGCATCCATAAAGTGGGATAACCAATCAGTCTGCCCTAATAGGCTACAACATGTAGCATCGAATATCTTAACCCCACTCCCACAAATTTTAGCACAGTATGAAAAGTGTGAACTTCCCTCTAGTTTTAAGTGAGACCTTTCATGACTTTAAAGAGGCCAAAGCATTGCACAACCGTTAAGATTGCTCCTTCGATGGCCTATATAGGTCACGAGACCGAGGCATGAAGACAGACTCTTTGTAAAATGCAAGAGTAAGGTTACATATATATGTGTCTCTCTTTTGTTGCCATAGCACTTCTGCGTCGAGTAAAGCCTTCTGTCATGATGTTAACACTTGTGCTCAGGATTACCTCATTCAATTTGACATGAGAAATTTAATTTTTATGGATAATCATTTATCCCCACACACACACACACACATGGATAATTTGTCACACAGAGAGAAACTAATCCCACAATTCTTCCATGCGGGTCCCACAAATCAAGGATTTAAAACACATAATAGGAAAACATTCACGGTCTATCCGAGAAATTTTCCAATGTACACATAAATGCAAGGCGAAAGTATAAGCATGCAATTTGAGCAAAGAACACAAAAACCAAAATTACCCAAAAAGTTTAAATTTTTTCGCACATGAGAAATTAATAATACATTTAAGAAGAATAAGATGTTTGGAAGATGAAAGAACAAATTCTTCTTCCATAAGGAATTCTTCCAATGATTCCAAACCTAATCTTTTCAAGACTTTGAATAGAGAGAGCAATTTACCTGGGATTTGGTGGTGGAGATGGGTCTGAAAAGAGAAGAAATAGAAGAAGTAGCAACACAACTAACTGAAGAAGAAAGAGAAGAAGAAGAAGAAGAAGAAGAAGAAGCAATTCTAACACCCATTTCTTTTTATCTTTATTTGAAAGAGCAATTCAGTACAGCTACAGACACGCAGTTTCATGTTTCATAATGGGATTTAGTGAAGACCCATATAACTTTTCCTTGCATTGGAAAGGTAGAAAAGATTCTTCCTTTCTTAATTCTGTTGGAAGTTTTCGGAGATTTTGAGGTATGAAATGGATTTTGTTGGACTGGAGTACCTTGCACAAGAGAGGATGCAGACTCCACTGACTGAGTACGCAAACAGAGAGAGGGAGAGAGAGAGGATGTAGCTGCGTGCCTATGTTAATGTTTTTGTCCCTGCTCAAGATTTTTGGTTTTGTCGTATGCATTAAATATCGAATTAAAATATAATTTATATTTATTTATAAAAATAACAAAATTATCCACTCTTCCGTATTTTAAATTTGAAAGCTTTTATATTTTGTTTTTGTTTTTCTTGAATATAGGTTTTCATAAATTGATATAATCTTGGATAAAAGAAAAAAAAAATGTCGCATTTTGATTTGAAAAACCTAACTTCTTTTTATATGAATCAAGTTGGACATATAAAATCCATCTAGTCTTTTTGAATTATAGCTAAAATGGATTAAATAAGATATGACACGATTGGATGATTAAATGAGATTGAATTGCTTTACAATGCTGGAATTGATTTGATTTGATAAAATTACAAAAGGGATGCAATTGTCACCATATATGTATCCAAAATAAATAAAAAATATTACATTACTAGATAAGAAAATTATATTGGAGTTATTAAGGTATTCATAACTCAATAATATAAATTCTTTAAAACGAGATAAATTGAGTCCGATTTTCCTTTCTTAATTTCTTATGATTCGATGGAAAAAAAAAAAAGAACCTTAACACATGACAAGAAATAAAATTTTATGATTTTACTTTTTAAATAAGAGTTAAACATATAAGATTTTTCTTTCATCTAGCATAAGGATTCCATTAGAAAAGTTTGCAACAGATTGCTCTCTACTTGCTAGAGATAGAGAGAGAGAATATCAATGATCCACGATTTTCTTTGATAAAATATTCCAATTCTCCACTTATTTACACTTTTGCATTTTCTTGAACCAATGATTTTCTTTGTTAATTAATATTTCAAATTTATATGTTTAGAATTTACATCCAAAAACAAACTATATGAGATAAGCAAGTGCATTAAAAAATTATATCGTACTATCTATATTATTAAAACTAAAAGTTAAGTAACTAATTTAATAATATATAACAATAAAACCAATTCTTATATCAACTATAATTTAATTTAATAAGGATATTTTTACCAATTACTTTATGTATGTATTTTTTTTTTTCAACCACTCTCTCTCTTCACATTATCACTCTTCTATTGTTAATTGTATTGTTCACATCTTTTTCACGTATTTCTCAACATGTACTTTTTCACTTATACTATAATCTCTCTTTTCCAAAAGTTTGAATCATCCAACATTATGCTATTAAAATATTGTATATCTTCACCACTATATAATTACTTCAAAAATTATTTCATGTCACACCTTTTAAAAAATAGTATATGTAAAAACATATAATAAAGTGCCTTTTTTGATATATTATCTTTTTGTAATACTTCAAATATCTTCTTAAACAACATATTTGAGATTTTTTCTCATCATAAAAAAAAATCAATATAGTTATTTAAATAAAATTTTTTACAATTTTGTTTATTGTGCTAGTGAATTTATTTCATGGAATGGTGTTATTAATTCATTTCCATAATTTTATTTCATATTTAATATAATTTTAGAAACTTTTACCTTTTATATTCTATTGTAGTAAATCACTATTTAGCAATTCATTTTAAATCAATTTTATATGAAAATTATATTGTATATAATTTGGTGATAAAAACATGTTAATATGAAGATAGGAGAGAGGGAAAGTTTTTGAGGTTTTTCTTTTCCTTTTAAATAGTCAATAAATCATATATAAAGAGTCATTCATTTTTTGGACCTTATATTTCTTAAATAATTTGTTAATGCGTTTTTTATAATAAATAAAACACTTGATAATAATTTTCTGTTGGCCATTTTTTTTTTTTGCCAAATATTAGATTATATTTCAATTTTTTGTTTTCAAAAAAATTTATAATCATTATTCAAATTTTTACTCAACGCATTGTACGAGCTCTTCATTTAATATAATTTCAAATGCTTATACCTTTTATATTTTATTATAGTAAATTACTATTCAACATTTCATTTTAAGTTATTTTTTATATGAAAATTATGGGGAAAAGGAATGAAATATTGCAAAAAAATAAAAAAAAAATTCCAAAAACATGGTAATTGTAAAAAAAAAAAATCTTAAAAATACAATACTTAAGTTCAACCTTTGAAAAGCCATTTTTGTGCTATACTGTGCTAAATTCAGCTTTCCAGAGAAAATATACTAGAATTGGCTTTTGTGCTACGCTATTACCCGATAATTTGGCAATGTTCAAGAGGTACCCAAGTATATCGATACCCTTATTCAGCTCCACTATATAGATTTACATAGCTAAAATAAGATGAATTGAGCTACCAAGCCCTTACATTGGCTAGATATGTAAGCGGATCATCGGAGCAGGATTATGCAAATACTACACTCAGAGGGAGCACATGTTGAAGCAGATACAAATCACAATACCTCATACTAGCCGAAGACCAAGTGATTCATTGGTCGGACTATGGCCATGATGGGATACTTGACACATTGTCACTTGTAATGTACTTATTTCATATTATCTTGTACTATGAGCTAGTCGTTTAATCTTCTATTTTTATAGACAGATTTCATTGATCAATTGCCATCAATGACATACGAAGATATCCTTATTAAGCAGCCGAATATTAATAGGATCTCTTGATAGTTTCAAGGGGTTACTCTTCAAAAGTCAAATGATGCACCAATGTTAGCTTATGACACCGAGGAAGATGACTCCCCACCAAAGGATGTGCCTTAAGAAGTATGTCAATGTATCGTAGTCAAAGTTATGGATAGGGAAGGATACGACATGGGTAGGTACAGCTATAGATTAGAAATAATTGATTGCTCGGACACTACTCCCCCTAAAACCCTTCGCCTCATAAATCTTCCATACAGCTTGTATTCCAATATCAAACACCTACTATAAGGAAGAGTTCTAGCAATCTTTCCCAACCTCCTCTAGCACCGTTTAAGAGACGAACTGGGGATTAGGCTCGAGACATGGGTGAAGAGCTCATAGGTTAACCCCTCTTCAATACCTATGCAAATACCCTATCTGCAGAGCTTGTTAAGTAGGGATAGCTAATGAATTACTCAGTTAGATCACAATCAATTGATGTAACCTCAATTTAGTACTCAAACGAATGATCAGGATGAGATACATACCTATAGGCATCACCGGTAATGACACCTTCAAATAAGCATGTTGATATGTACTTGTTTATTCATTTTGGACAAATATTGTATATAAATGAAAACTACTATGTTGAGCTAATAAAACTTTGGATACTTATTAAAATGGTTGTCTAATCTCTCTTCCATTTTCTATTTGTTGGTTGTTTTTTATTGAGGCTTAATTTTTCCTAAGTTACAAAAGTTTCATAAACATTATATGTTAGAGTTATAGGTGAAAACACTTAGATTTATGAGTGAAATATATTGTGCAGTAGATGTGTTCGTGGGTATTATAACAGATTTCTGAAATAGATGTATCATGTAGTACAATTATATCTAGGATCATGGATGAAGTTTGTGATCTTAATTGCTTTGACTGAAGATATAAACAACTTTTGAAAAAATTTTCAAAAACTGATTTTAGCATTTTGCAAAGAAATAAGCTTTTGGGAAGATAATTTTAATACATCAATAAAATTGACTTTCCAAAGGTTGATTTCTTTGCAATATGTGCATTCAACTTTTCAAAAGTCTATTATATATTTTTACATATAATTGGCTTTTCAAAAGCTGAATTTAGTATAATTTAAAAGGGTTTTTGAAAAGTCAAATTTATCTGTTGTAATTTTGGGATTATTTTCCCTAGAGCAATATTCTTAGAAATTTTTTTTTTCATTTTTTTCCTTTTTTCGAAAATTATATATTGCTTATAATTTTATATATATTATATAATTTGCTGATAAAAACATATTAAAGGGAGAGGGTGTGTGTGTTTTCTACTATTTTTTCTCTTTGAATAATTAATAAATTATATATAGCGATTCATTTGTTTTTGGAACTTTACATTAATTACATAATTTTTTAAATTATTTTTTTATAATAAATAAAAAATTTAAATTATATATATAACCTTTTGGGGAAAGGAAATTAATATTGCAAAAATTTTAAAAAATTCTAAAAAGATGGTTGTTTTGAAAATAAACCAAAAAATATAGCATATGAATTCGATTTTTAAAAATGTGATTTTAAAATGAACTGAAATTAGTTTTTAAAAAACTGAGTGTTTGAATTTTAGTATAAAATTAGCTTTTGAAAAGCCATTTTTATTATTTATAAAAAAATTAGCTTTTCAAAAGCATGTTGAGGATGTTGAGGATGTTAGGCTTTTATNCCCCCCCCCACCCCACACTTCAAAGTTGGGTCAAGGACCATTGGTCGTGGATGGCCAAAGAGATATGGGTTCGAATTCCATTAATGTTTTCTTTTTGTGTGCAGAGTAAATGGGTGGATGCAATAAAAGAGAAAAGGGAGAAAGGGGGCTATTGGGAATCAAACACACATCAGCAAATTCCAGGTACAAACTTCCCAACGGCTGCACCACATTACATTACTTATTATTTTCTTTCACATATCATACCAAACTTATCAAACTTTTCTAAAATTAGCTTTTCAAAAACCGACTTTATTTTAAATAAATGAATTCAATTTTGGGAAAACCGATTTCATTGCATATGCTGCATTTTTGCATTTATTTTCAAAACGACCATATTTTTAGGATTTTTATTTTAATTTTGCAATATTTTTATTTCCTTTTCCCTAACCTTTTTGTTCAAAAAATGAAAAAGTTTATAGTCATCATTTAAACCTTTATTGGCATATCGCATAATTTCTTTGACTAGTTTTATCCCAAACTGAAAGCAAAATAGCATCCCATTGCCCAAACATATTGAGGGAAGAGCACTTGTTTTATGGAAAAATCCGTGAACAATCTACATCCAACAGACTGGAAGAGATACAAGAAAGGAAAGGCAAACATTAAAAAATTTATATTTATATATATATATTTATATGTATGTATGTATATTTAGGAAATAGAAAGTAAAATGTTTGGTCAGTCTCTATGTGTTCACCTGAAATATTTGCAAGCTCTTTTGTACGCTTTTGTAGCGACTAGCAGGCTAGAAGCCAAAACGCTGACAAAGTTCATAAACATCTTCGATACGTTGTGTCTGTCATCTGTGTTTGCCACGTTCATCACGTTTTCAGTGAGTCTCAGGGCACCGCTTATCCACATTTTCAGTTTTCTAATATAAGGTAGGTAGCTTACCATCCCCACCTTTGATGAATGCCACAAGATAGGACGAAGATTATCCTCCCGAGGAAAACATAATAACCCTTCAACCAGGCTCAGATGAAACCAGGCTTCTATAAAACCTGAGACATCTGCAAATAGATCAACCAAGGCTGCATTGAAATTAGCTTTCTGAGACGAGATTCTAAAAAAACGTCCTCCATCAATAGACAACGCGGCAAACTCAACCAAACAAGATTAATCAGGACATAGACTGAATCAATACAACAGGAAATGACAAATAATGAATCGATCGAAATCTATTACAGAATGCCACTCATAGAACATATGCAGTAATTAGATCAAGGGGGTTAAAAAACAAGGGAAAAAATGGGTACTTCATGCGATAACCAAAAGACTGCCTCTAAGAGCTATAGAAACTGCAGAATATGCCTGCTTGCTGCGATCTCAACTTGCTCAAGATCCCAAAAGAAAGAACCCCCGCACAAAATAGGGCTCTCCACCTCTATACCCTTAAACTAAACCCTTTTTATTTTGAGACCCTAGCTTTCATCCCCTAAAAGAACTACATTCACAACAATGCATCCGATCTAAATGAGATTAGCCCTCTTTAGGAATCTAATGGTTCTGCAATAATATGGCCATATTGATTCAACATAATCCAGGTACTTCTCCATCATCCATTCTTGCAGCACTTTTAGTTTTCTTCTAGATACCTCTTTGTAATCTGCATTCTTCATGTCCACAATAGGTTGCCAAAAGCAAGCTCGCAATTCTTCTTTAAGCTTCCCATGTGCAATGTAGCTATAGGCCACCACATAGTAAGACGGTAAGCTTTTAATTATTCGAACCGTCTGCTTGAAGCTGAACACGTAAAGTGCACACAACCACCGAAGCATCTTGACGTAAAGTGCAACTATCAAGGGCCCAAAGATCCACAGAGGTGTTAACTCTCGTGAAACTTCACTTCCGTAAGCAACATTAACCGCAAGGTATAAAGGGACGCTGCAAGTACAGCAAAAGCAATCAGAAGCTCTACATATCCATTTTCAGCCATTTCTTGATATTTTATAGGCGATATCATTAGGCTTAAAAATTAACGAATGCAGAAGTGCAGGCGACTTACAATATAAGCAGTGGAAACTTCATTGTTGCATCGAGGCCCCAAAAGTGCTGCCATACCAACTTCAGAGCGCCCCCTTTTCCCTTGTTAACAGTAAAGTCTTCAGTTCTGGTTTCCTGCCTTAATGATGCTTCTTCTCCCAAAACATCCATCACTGGAGATGGTGATTGTGAACCCAACATCGTAAGCCATTTTCTGAACAATGTCTGAATAGCTGCTGAACCTGCAACAGCCTTGTTTTCTTCTGCATCATAAGAAAGAGCAACATCATGCGACTCTGACGCTTTAGCAGCATCCTCATTCTTGTCTGACACAAAAGAAAGTTTAATAGAATTCTTGGAAACCCTTGAGCCACCAGATCCACTTCCTGTTTCATCATTTCGGGCACTGCCTTTAAAGGACAAAACTCTTAAGGATTTTACTTTCGGACCACGAAAATATGGAGACCCTACACTGAGAAAACAAGTAGTCTGATTTTCCAAGTTCAAACATAGAAGGAACAGGAAGATCAAATTTTGACAAACCTAAAAAGCAAATGAGAATGTCTAGGATCCTATGATCACATCATACTAGTGAAAAACAGAAACTCAACAAGTATGTTAACTGGAACAAATATGTAAATGAACTGGTACTGCTGAAAGTAAACATACTTGGGTAGTGTACTTATACTAAAGGTGCAGTAAGGCATTTTTATGTCTCCCATGGCTGAATATCATTTAAAAACCCAATATTTCAGTAAATATTATTTGGCAATGTCATATATCAACTGATCAATTTATAAATACAATATGATATAAGCAAAACAACCTCTATAAACATTCATTCAATCATGGCACGCATCTACAGCTTCAGCCAAATGTCTATACCCACATTCTCTGAGAAAGAGGAGAGGGAGGTTCTGGGTATTCACAATGAGCAGACCATTCTATACATCAAAAGATGCATTTCCTCCTAATTGCCCCATGAATGTTTTACTAAACAGGAGATATATCCCAGCAATTCAATTAATCACAATGCATAAACCCAATACAGTGACAAGCATCCACATCTACCAGTCTTTCAAAAATGTGCAATGATGGTACAGTGCTTCCTTTTTCCCTATATTGAACTTTTGTACTCACCCAAATACTCAAATTTGAATAAACCACAGATCCTTGAAGAAAGAATCACAAAATTTTTAAAAGCATTCAGATGCCCAATCAACTTTCAACAGTATCTATGCTCTGATGCAATCAACAGCCACTCCACATGCCTTTAAGTAAACCAAAGAATGATTTTACTTCACATTTCCTGTGTCTCATACCTTTCAGCAGACAGCATCAACCAACCTATCCATACATCTCCACAACAACTTTTTACACTGTAGAAGGTGTTCATACATCTTTACGACAGACTAAATTGTAGCTCAATAATTCAACTTTAAAGATTAATTAACTGCAAGCTGCCTCTTTCTTCTTGAGCTACTCTTTGTATGCATCTTACTTAGAAATGATTGTTCAGATTTAGCGATAATTATTTTACACTGAAGTTTCTCTAGATCTAACCTTTTCGTTCTTAATCCACAACCAGAAACTTGAAGTGTGCACAGCATGGGAGAAGGGGCAAATTAAAGTTATCAATTGTTCATGGAATCAGAAGTTGATTATGCATCCATGAGATAGATAAAGCCACAAGATAGTGAAAGAGATCATTTCTCACCTCAGATAAAGATTTCGTCTCAACGAATGACTATCCATTTTCCCAACCATGTGAACCTTTGTAGCACGTCTCTTTGATAACAGTCCTCTGCTCCATGAAGGCCTCGAAAAATATGCAGTATGAGAACCCTGCATTCAGTATAAGATATTTTTTTCACATTCTTTTACAGTACAAAACAGTTAAAATTAGCTTCACAACCAACCAGCCTACAAAATTAAATTTGTAAATTGGTTTGGGCTTTTGTATTTCATATTTTATCACTCACTATCATATGTAGGGCTGGACAATGAAAACGTGAATGAGACTGAAATGACAGAGCAAGGATTTCAAAAAAGGACTTTCTGCCTTGATATCATCTAAAATTTAGCTTCACAAGATCTTAAAGCTTAAATTTGTAAGTTGCTGCCAGTTTACGATACTTTTTATTTTTGGGACCTATCAGCTCTAATGATACTTCAGTAGCAGCTGCTGTGGCACAACTATTTCTCGTACTTGGATATACAGCCTGCAGGAAAAAATAAAAGGATCTTTCCAGTTTCCTTTATACTTGCTTCAAATAGAAGGCTATTGAGTTTCTCTTGTACACATCATTTTTTTTCTTTTCGACCAAATCTACACATCTTATGTACAAGTTTTGAGTGATGAATATAACTCACTTAGCACAAAAAAAAAAAAAAAGGATCATTCCATAATGAAGTTGCTAAATATTCCACTCGTGACTCTTTGGAGAACATATAGAGTACCATCCCCTCCCACGGTGACTCAATTTGATTGAACTAGAGATCAACATGCTTATCTATCTCAATAGAACTCATAATCTCTCCAATCCTTTCACTTGGATTTACAACTCCTCCGTGTTCAATACATAGAAAACCTGAAACACAATCATTAAGCAAGCAGAATTGACCAAGGAAGGCAAAATATATGCAATAATCTGCCAGGTGAGGATGGGTTGTGCTAGTACCAACATAATATCACAAATTTGCATTAAAAACTGTCTCCATAAAATGCCATGAAAATTTGAGAATGCAATAGTGAGGCTGTTTGAAATTTACAGACTAGTCTCGGCAATAAGAACAAAGAGAGTATCCAACCACAAGATTGAAGAACTGTCCTAGAAAACTTGCTTCATTTTCCGCACTTACAAACATATCAAACAGAATTAGAAGTAAATTATATTGCAGACCATGCCAAAACGTTACTCCAGCTAATAACCAATGCACTCTTGTAGCAATCTTACTAAAACAACCAAAATAGACAAATATAGAACCCAAATTCTCGAATTAATGCAATACATATGAACATGGATACTCAAAAAAATTCCCAAAATTTGGGATTAATCATCCTTCCTTTATATAAGGGTTGGGTTGAAAAATTAACTACGAGCAACGTCATGTCCTACGAATCCACTCACACCCTTTATTGTTTTCATCTTTTTCATACTTCCAATTCCAAATGTAAGCTTAAAGTTTCAAACTTTTCCATCTCCTTCTGCTCAATTTTCTCTCGCACCAAACAATACAACTTTTGGGGTCAATAATTGAGAAACATGAGCAAGTTCAAGCCCTAAGCAAGCAAAACCAACAGTTACATCTTTACAATCATGTAAAGCTTCAAACTTTAACCTAACAAAACCCCCCAAAAAATTGGGGAACGCATTACACGTGTAAAAGCCTAAATGAATTGCAAATTTGAAGAAGATAACATGAAAATTAAGTGAAAAACTAACCTGAAGGCATGAACTCATATAGGCTTTATGAAGAATCACAAGTTAGTTATTGTGGGATTGAAACTTAGGGAATATAAAAAGGCCACCTTTTGACCCCTTATCTGTTCATACAGTGAATGGGAAACTCAAGTATGTAATGGAAGCAAGAAATGGACAGAAGTAATAGAAGGGCAAAGAATGAGATAAATGAGGGTGAAATTAGGGCTTTTATAGCCGTGTTTCTGGGGGATTTTATTTGGTAAGCCGCCTGTCCGTTACATTAAATAGACTCCCGCGGATTGCTAGTAAGACTAGCGTCATCGTTAAGTAATTTATTTCTTACCCATAGATACTATGTTAATAATTTATTATTTTACCCCTAATTTTTTTTTATAAGAACTTTTTAGTATTTTTAAAATTTTTTTGTCCAAAAAAAAATATATTTCAACCAATAAAAAATAGTCAAAAAGGGTTCTAATGTAAAAAACTCCAACTAACGCTGTAAAAACATGAAACGCGTTTCTTCAACCTCAAGGAGCTCATCAAGCCATGAATAGTACAAATAAAATTGTGCAAGTAGAGTGAGTTATATAGACTGATCCACATAACTCATAAAAAAAATACAAGTTAGGCTCACAAATTTTGGCTAACCTTAAAGTAGGGTTTTTTTAGCTCAACTCGCTTAACTTGCGGACAAAAGTAAGCCCACCAATTGTAGGATAAGTTGGCCCACATACCCACAAAAAAAAAAAAAAGATATATCGCATTCACATATGAGTATAATGACGAGGTAATCACCAATTAGCACAGGTTATTAACTTATTAACTGCTAAACTTACGATTAATTTTCCTAAGTCTTAACTTGGTATGTTGGAGAGTATAGAGGTTGAGCCAACACCTTTTCGATTTATTATTATTATTACTTTTTTTTTTAATTTAGTCCTATCGATACTCTTTATTATTTATAGTGAACCATATGAATAAACAAAATATTGTCTTTTATGAAAGTTTCAATAGAATTAGCATGATCTAATTCAACCAACAATGTAACATTAAGTTCTTCAAAATATCAATAAAGGAAAATAGATACTAAAAAGCAAAATTAGTAAGTTTTAGTAAATATTAAATATCAAGTATAAACTATATTTCATCCTCATCCTCATTATAGCCTCACAGCATAAAGGATTTTCATAGGATAAAAAACATTCTGCAACTCTTAATACGATGCACTAAACAGAACCCTACTAACAATGCTAATAGCTTCAATGTTGCGATATATACATAGATAATTTTATATCAAGATCATTTCTAATTTTTTAAAGTTTTAAATATTAATGAATAATTCTAATAATAAATAAAAATCTATTTGATTTTTACTAAAATTGAATGATAAACTTCAATGCTAAGAATCCTTCCAATTATCTAATTCGTAGATTTGCCCGCTTAATCCGCAACCTACAGCAAAGCGAGTTAAGATTGGAAATTTTAGCCCACATTTACAAGTAGGGTAATACAAGGCAGGCTAGGTTGGCTCACTTAGCCCACTTGTACAACTCTAAGTATAAATGCCCTGATGTGTCTAAATCTATCATGGTGTTACCATAATTTAACAACATGTATTAGATTTAAAATAAAGTAAAATATGTACATGTACTTAAAGGAAGAATTACATATAAAAAGATTAACATTTGAGGTTAAGTTCAAATAGATTAATAAATTTTCAAGTGGTTCAAATAGGGAATCGACGTTATCTTAAGTGGTTTAAATAGATAATCAAACTTTCAAATGATTAAAATAGATAATCAACGTCATGATAAATGGTGCAAATAATGTATTAAAATTAAAATAAAATTAGGATTTTAATTCTCTATTTAAACCACTTATTCAAACATTGATAATCTATTGTAACCAATTAAACGTTTGTTATTTTATTTAAATCATATAATATAATGTTGATCATCTATTTGAATCAATTAAAGGTTCGATCCTCTATTTAAATTTAACTCTAAACGTTTATACTTTTATATGTAATTTTCCATGTACTTAAATCTTACCATAATACAATAATTGTACAAAAAAAAGTAAAAGTATCAAAATCTCTAAAGTGAAACCACAATTTGACGAATTATATTAGCATATGTATGTACAGCAAAATATCTTAAGAGATACCTAAATACGATAAATTGTACGAGAAAAAGCAAAAATATGGTGTCTCAAAATATATAAAGCACTATCACAATTTAACAAGTTGCATCGAAGAACTTATAATAGAGGCAAACAAGTATATGTACCAAAATCTCTTTAAGTGATGACATAATTTGAACATTGTACTAAAATCTATACTTATACCAAAATCTACAAAGATGTACCATAATTTGACAAATTATAAGAGAAAATTGATAATAGCAACAAATATGTACATGCACTAAAATATCTTTAAGGGCTATCATGGTATGATAATTCAATGTGTGTATAGAATCTATTAATAGCTGCCACAATACGATAAAATGTACAAAAACAATTAGAAAGATGGTATAATAGAATCTATTGAGGATTACCATAATTTGTCAAATTGTAAGGGAAAATAGTAGGAGTTGATAAACGTAAGTCACCATCAATGAACTAAAAAATAAGTCTTATCAAAAGGTTAACGTATCTTATCAAATGATATTTATTTGCTCATATTTTGCTAAAATATGGATGATTGGAAGAAAGATTTTTATTATTTCTCATATGATATTTACAAATTAATCCAATTTTATGAGAAAATTTTAATTGAAACTAGATCAATAAAATTCAAACATTTTGAAAAAGAAGGAATGGTTAGTTATTCTATAGCTAGAATCATAATAGTATTCAGTGTTAAAAAATGGTGAACCCATCTAACAACTCTAATAAAACTCAATATAAAACTTTTATTTAGCTTAACCATACTACTGAACCAGTTATAATTACAATGATTACAAACGGGCTAAGTGGAACATTTGTAAGCTTCCAAAATTGAGTTTAGGATAACCGAGCTCAGATTTAGGGCTTTTAGGGTAACTTATCCAATTGAGCCCAAACTTTGCAACTAGAATGAAAAAGTTAGTCGAGATATTACAGTGAAGTTAGATTTTAGTAATAATGATCCGAAATCCCAATTTTGCCCTTAGAAATTGGAGTATTTACTAAAGTCCTAAAATGTTCAGAACTCCTAAAATTGAACTTAGATTGCAACGAGAACTTAGAGATAAGTTAATTGAGCTATAAAATGAGATAATGTAGTATAATTTACTATAAAAAAATACACGTAATTTTTTTAGTATACCCGGTACAAATAATAATTATACTCATAAATTAACTTTAAATTGAGTAATTATATATATATTGTGTTGAATTCATGAAATTAACCTTAGAATGTATCCTAAAAATAAAAGATATGCTAGAAACTTAATTATATGAGTGAAGTTATATATTTCACGTGTTATTTACATAAGATATAACTTAGTATATTAATTAAATAATTAATTCTAACATATAATATTTATACTTAAGTAATTATTTAATAAAAGAAAAAGAAAAATTAAATAAATAACATTGGAAGGAGGCATGGCAGGAGGATGAAATTGCAATGCTGATTCAAAAGGTGAATGTATAATATTTGGACACCTCATGCATAAAAAAAAAAAAAAGAAAGAAATTGGAAAAGAAAATATGAATTAAATAAAGAAAAAAACCCTTAAACCGACTTTGAAGCACTATAAAAAGCCAAGATCATCAGACAAGATAGTTTTAGCAATTTGGAATCAGAGAAAATCAGAAAGAAAAATTAGAAAAAATCGTAGAAAAAAAAAACAAATTTAGAAAAAAAAAACAGAAAAATTAGTGAAAGTGTGGAAACCTAACCTAGAGTAGATCTGCTGTGAAACCCAGCCAACCTCACACGGTCCACCCACCGCGCCAGCCGTCCGACAATCGCCCAGCCGCCGCCGGCCACCGGAGCACCCAAGAACACCAAGGTCAAATTTCTACCCTGTTTTTCAATAATTTCTAAAAAATAGTAAATCCGCCCAGAAAATTATGAAAAAAATTACACTTAGGTTATTTTAGACATGCTTTCATGTGATATTTTTATTTTTGAAAAATTCGTAATATTTAATATACTTTATTAAGAAATCTGTAATTCATCCGAATATATATTAGTGAAATAAATATACTATATGATGTTGTTTCTAGCTGAAAATTTTTGTGTAGGATGTGTATGATATAGGGGTAATTGCTACGTAGCCCAAATTTTTATTTGAATAATTTTAATATTTATTGAATTTTTAGGCTTGAAATTGGTCCGAAAATAGGCTGAAATTATGAATTTAATAGGAAATTATGAAATTAATTGATGAAATGGACATGTACTGATCTATAATAAATACTAATGGTATTGAGTCATATTGGAATTAATTGGATGCTAAAAGAATTATAATTGGATAATTTATCAAATTTAGGGGTAAAATCGTCAATACGAAAATATAGGCAATAGGTCGAAAACTTGAAACCGAGTGATAATTGAAGTCCCTATATTTTTAGAAGTCCATAGAAATTTTCGGGGAATTATTAGGTAATCCAAACTATTTACTACGAATTTATTAAGTAAAATAGCTTAAATTACAAGTCGGGGTGTATTTGTAATATTAATAGACTAAAATGAGTAAAATGCTTAAATAAAACCTATATATAGGATTGCTGGTCGAATTGGGTTAAACAGAGATTTTATTACAATTATTAATATTTTCTGATCGGGATGTACTTTAGGTGTATTAAAATTGAATAATACTTATATTATTACAATACAAGGACAAATTGGATAAAATATAATTTAAAACTGTAAATTTCGCATAATACGGTCGTTTTTATATAATTATGTATAATTGTATTAAAAATTCAAACTACCCGTTAAAATCCATCTCTAGGAACAGGACTCATAAGATGTGTCATTAAGTCTATACGAACTCAATAACACTAGTTTTGTTGAAATCGGATAACCTTAAGCAAACTAGCTTATATCTATAACATATTCAAGAATATACACATTTCGGTAACTCTACCGGAATCAAAACGTGAATTAATAAATAAAAAGTACGTTTCGATACGATCAAAACGATATATAATACGTAATAGTCAATATGATGTACAATGTTAATAATTAATAATTTAATAACATGACTGTATATTATGGAAATAATATATATATATGTATATATATATATCCATTTTAGATTAAACCCTAATGTTTTCGTAATTATTACGAAAACTAAATTTAGACCTTTTGTGTAATTAGGACCTTCCAAAGACGGCTGACAATTCAAGTCAGAAATAACGAACGTTTGAACAGGTAAGTTGGGATGGTAGCTTCGCCGCTGTTTGGGTACTATTTTAAAAGTATCCGGAGACCCAAGAGTACTTCTGGTTGTATTTATAGTTAGATGATTATGCGCATGCTATGTGTGTGAATGATACTCTGTTGTGACAGGAGTTCAACTCCTTGGTGTGCTGTTCTGCATATTTGCATGGATTCTGTATTGTGTAAACTTATTGGTCACCCCTGATTATCACTAATGATTATTCGACTAAAGTGTAATTGGTCACGCATAATCACCCGTTAGGGGAAACGATTAAGAGCGTTAAGCCAAACACCGACTTCCTTCGATGAGGATAGCTGAAATGGTCCTTTCCCCATCCTTAGTCGAACTAAGTGATAGGCGAGGAGGTCGCGGCAAGGTTGGGGGCCGTGGTTCGAAGGCGGTCTTGGGAGGGGGGTGTTCTCCATTGCACAAGCCCGGGTTTGGTTTAACTTGAGTCGCGATGAAACTCCGCAATCCGGGTTGGAGCGGATGAAATTTCTCTAACCTCACAGTGGACCAGTTAACACTGTACGATGTTTTCATTTGAGTGATTGCATTGCATTTCATCATAATTATTAACCTTATTTGTGATTGTATAGTACTCTTCTGACTCCGCCCCACTTACTGAGCTAGTTGTGCTCACACCCCTACAGACTCTTTTGCAGGTACTAAGTGAAGATAAAAGATGTTCCGATACCACCGTTCTCAGGTTAGTGTGCCGCTGTGTGGGAAAGTGAGGAACGAGGAATTTAACTGAACCTGAGCTTTTGCTTTGTCTTTAAGTTTTGAAGAAAACTAAATGGGAATTCCCTGGGAGCCCACTAGTTTTCTAACTTATTGTATATAAATCGTATAACCTGTGGTTTTTAAAAGACTCTGATTGTAATCTTTACCCTTGGACGTGAAATGTTGTATAATTACTGTTGTAGTACTAAACTACAGATTGTATAGAACAAGTATTTTGTTAAAGCTCTACCACAGGTTTGGATATTAACAGATGTCAGAACAGACGTTTCAAGCTGGTTGAGTTGTGCGCCTTGTGTAAACTGCGTCTACGATAGCAGCTGTGAGGTCAGCTTCTATCTTAGATTAGTTTACACGGCGGGACTGTTATGACTCTTCTTGTTCGGGGCGTGACAATATTTTCTATCAAATAAATCCAAAAAGATTATATACTTAGTTAATATTTTTTAATAATTGTTCTTCTGAAAATCTTCCTAATTGGTTTGCCTATTGGTGAGAATAATTTGGAGCAGTCCTTGATATTGTTCATAAAAATGCTAGGAATGGTTTCAAAACTTTCATGAAAAAATATAATCCAACACCATATGAGAAAAATTTTCAGAAGAAAATACTATATTTTATACATATTGGTGTATCTTAGGTCATGGTTTGGTGGTTTAATTACAAACCTAATCGAACCTCAAATACAACTAATTTTGTTAGAATGTATAAGGTTAAATAGTAGGACAATTTTAAAATATGGAATAGACTTAAAGAAGAGTTAATCCTAAAACGAGATATAATAGAAATCTTTTGTAAAAATCTTTCTTGCAAATTTAAAAGAGTCTTTTTCAAATAAGTTTTCTTCAACAGAAAAAACATATCTAGAAATGGGTTTTGAGAAAAATTTGGACATAATAGGCAACTAAGTCTGGTTTGTAAATATTATATGAGACATAATAAAAATCTTTTGTAAAAATCTTTCTTGCAAATTCAGAAAGGTCCTTTTTAAATAGGTTTTCTTCAACAAAGAAAACATATCTGAAAATGGGTTTTAGGAAAAATTTGGACCTTTGATTTGCAGGTGTTATTGTGGAAGTTACTGAAGATGTTACTTCAATGATTTGAATATTTTGATTTTTGTTTATAAGGCTATTAAAATTGTTTTTAGCAATTCTGGAGTGATTGTCGTATTAGCTAATTGGGACAAATTTTTATTAGATTGTATTTGAGTATTAGAAGATGATTGATTATTTGAAAATATTGCTCTTGAGATCTTAGAAGAAGATTTCTCTTTTATTGTTAAGGGACTGTTAGATGATTTACAAACATCTAACCATGATTTGATATTAGTCAACTCCTTGCTAAAGGTTAAAGAAATCTTTTTCTTTCCTTTATGTATTTCCCTGTAAGAATTCACGAGTAAGGAAATCAGGAATAGAATTTGAAAATTCATTAATATGCTCTATTTCGAAATCAAATATAGAAAGAAATGATTGCCATTGGGCAAAAATTTGTTTAGATGTAATGTTTTGAATATCTTTTATTAAAATGTTTTTAACAGTTTTGCAATCAATACATAAAAGAAATTTTTGATTTAATAAATCTCCTTAAAATTTTAAAATTGTTAAAATAATTGCTAAAATTTCTTTCTTTATTGTAAAATAATTACGTTGATAATCATTCCAATTTTTTTAAACATATTGAACAACATATTCTTTATTAATTTGTTTTTGTTTTAGTATTCTTTCGAATCTTAAATTAGAAGCATCAGTTTCTATCACTTTTGGTAAAGAAGGAGTAGCTATGTGTAAACATAAAATTTCATTAATTTTTTGTTTGATTATTTTGACAAAATTTATATGTTCATTTGACCATTGGGGTGGATTCTTTTTTAATCTTTAATATAATGGTTTATAGATGATATTAAGATTAGGAAAGAAATCTACAATATAATTTAAACTTCTTAAAAATATTTGAAGTTAATTTTTATCCTTAATTTCATTAGGAAATTTGGCTGCAAATTCAATCAATCTTTGGATAGAAATTATTGTCCTATTATGAATATCAAAGCCTAGAAATTTAATCATAGTCTAGAAAAGACTAAACTTAAACAGTGACACAACTAAGTCATTTTTTGTAACTATATTAATGAAATTTTTTGTATACTTAAAATGTTGATCTATATTGAATGAAAAAATTAAAACATCATCCATATATATTATTATGAAATTAACAAAATCATTAAAAATTTCATTTATTATTCTCTAGAATTCAGAGGGGGCATTTTTCAATCCAAATGACATTACATTCCATTTGTATTTACTAAAAGAAATTGTGAAGGTAGTTTTGTACCTGTTACTGTCCTTAATCTGAATTTGCCAAAATTCAAATTTCATATTGAATTTTGAAAATATTTTAGCATTATTTAATTTATTTCGTAAATCTCTTTTATTAGGTATTAGATACCTAATCCATTTTAAGGCAGTATTCAAAGGCTTGTGATTAATTACTAACCTTAGAACATTTATTTCTATTTTTGCATTTTTATTGACATAAAAAACAAAACAACTCCATAGGAATTTACTTTTTTGAATCAATTTTTTATTGAGCAAAATATTTATTTCATTTTTGCAATGATTCAGAACTTTATTATTTATTTAGGATATTTTGGCTTTAGTTGGAATATTTTTCTCATTAAAATTATTTTCATAAGGTAAATCAACAATATAAGATTTTCGATTCTAAAATGAATTTGGGAGTATTGAACAAATTGAATTTTTTATTTATGATTCTAAATTAGAAATTTTTATTTTCAAATTTTTATTATCGAGTTGAGTTTCAATTCTTTTAAACTTAAGATTGTTTTTTAAGTACATCAAATGGTTTTCCTTGCATTAAATTAAATAATTTAATTCAGAAATTGAATTGTGCCTTAAATCATTTATGTATTTGGTTTGTAGTTTTGTGATAAAATTGAATATAATTTTCTTTTTGAAATATTGTGTTTCAATTTCATTTTTATTTACAGAAAATGGTTTGATTAAATTTATGAAAGAAGTTCCTAAAATGATATTTTTATTCAAATTTTTCACAAGTATGAAAAAAGTTTTATATGAAGCATTGTCTTTTATTATTAAAGCATTGGATAATTTATAATTGATGCGTAATTTGCTATCAGATGCAAAACTTAGAGATTGAGTAGTTTTCTCAAAATATTTTGTAGGAGTCAACTCTTCTTTAAAGCAATTTAAATCTGTATCAGTATTAAATAATGCAGTTGTTTCTAAGATAAATTCATTATTAATTCTGATTATAATATTAATTATTCATTTTCTCATTATTACTTAAACAAGATGCATTAGATAATTAGAATTGTCAAAAATTGGTAAAACATTTGAATTCTTTTCATTGGTTATTTTCTTGAGTTATTATTTTTTGTTTTAATTCATGAAAATCCTTTTGAAGTTTTATCTGCATTATTTTTAAATCTTTTATTTCTTATTTTTGAGTATTAATTTCATTATACAAATCATCAATTGCTATTGATTTTTTTTGTTTCCTTTTTCCTTTTTCCTTTTTCCTCTTTCAAGGATTTCATTAAAATTATAAGGTAAATTGGGTGTAAGAGTTAAATTGGGTTTATTAATATTTTTTATGAAATTAAATTTTTCATTATCATTTGATAATTGGTCAATATTACGAAGAATTTCTTCTTTTTCATTTGTTAAAACATTAATTTCATTNTTGGTCAATATTACGAAGAATTTCTTCTTTTTCATTTGTTAAAACATTAATTTCATTTTCTTCTTCTTCAATTAATCCCTCGTTAGAGGTTGAAGAAATTTTCTTTTTCCTTTATTCTTCTCTTTCTTAGGAGGTATCTCCCTACAAGAATTCACGAATAAGAAAATCAGGAAGAGAATTAGAAGACCCAATGATATGCTCTATTTCGAAATCAAATATAGAAAGAATTTGATTGCCATCAGGCAAAAATTTGTTTAGATACAATGTTTTGAACATCTTTTATTAAAACATTTTTAGCAGTTTTGCAATCAATACGTTAAAGAAAATTTTGATTTAATAAATCTCCTTAAAATTCGGCAATTGTTAAAACAATTTCTAAAATTTCCTTTTTGATTGTGAAATAATTACGTTGACGATCATTCCAATTTTTTTATACAAATTGAACAGCATATGAATCCCATCATCACAATCATTTTCTGATGAAGAAGATTTATTATCACAAAATATTTTCAAGATGTTCTCCATTGTTTATTTATCCAAATTTAATTAATTAAGTTTGTTATTCATTTTGCAAAAATTTGCTATGTGACCAATTTTTTTATATTTATAACATTTTAACTATTTATATGATTTTCTTTTATATTTTTTATTTTCAGGTTTTTTTTCACTTTCAAATTTTTTAAAGGATTTTTTATTGAAGTTTTTTCGAGATTTTTTATGCAAATATTGAGGACATTTTGAAGATGTACAAGAAGATTTTTTATTCTTTTTTTATTTTTTATTGACAAAAGAAGGATCATATTGGACATAAAAATCACCAAAACTTTGGTGTTTTAAGCGCCGTTCATTCTTTAATTGTTTTTGCAATCTTATTGTGATACACGAATTAATTCTAATTTTATTAACATATGATGCTAATTCTCTATATGATAGATTATCATAAGGAATTTCACCATTGTTTTCTTCTCTGAGCTTCTTTCTAACTTGTTCACCTATTAATTTTGGTAAATCAGCTAAAAGTTTTTCTTTTCAAAAGGGCTGACTATAGTCATTCGTAAAGAAAATTCTCTAAAAGAAAATATCTTTATATTTTCTAAATTCTTCTGAGGATTTGCACTTCATATCGGACAACAGATTTAAGGTTTTATTCTTAATATGTGAAGGCTCTCCTATGAAATGTTGATTTATTGATAATATCAAAGTATTTACCATGTCTTAAATTGGTTCATCATTATCATATAATATTCTCTTATCATTTTCATCAATTTTATATAAAGTGAGGATATTGATTCTTTGTTCCTTAATGAGATAGTTATCCCACCAACTTTTTAATTGTCCAGTGAAACCAGAAATTAAAAGGAGTGCTACTTAATAATCAGTAACATTTGGAACAGTTTTATTAGTATTAAAAAACATTATCATTTGATTAAGGACATTGAAAATTTTTTGTTCTGAGTATCCATCAATATTTCATTCATATATGGATCCTACAGAATATTTATTTTGATAATTATCATTCTTTTCTTTAATCAATATATTAGGAGGTGTTGCTCTCTGATAATATAATTTTTGAGGTTCTTTCTAATTAATTTTATTGATTTTATCATTTGATTCATCAATATTTAAATCCTTTAGAGAAATATTGAACATTGTTTCATCAATTGATTTATTATCTATTTCATCCAAAGCATTGATTTTTTTTTTAAGGTGTATAATTGATGACAATATCCTTCTTGATTAAAATTAGCGTATCCATATTAAAAAAAATAATTGGTTTTGAAGATAAAGTTTCTTCTTTTATTATTTTATTATTTAGCATCCTTTTCCTATCATTTAAGGCTTTTAAAAACTCATTGCTAGTATTTTTGGGCATTTCAAATAGTTTAAATAAAGGTGTACTTTTATTGGTATTATTATTTAAGGTTTTCTCACTAATTTTATTTATCTCATTATTGATTGTGCATTCCATCATATTTAATTGTTTTCCTATTATATGTAAGTGTTGGTTAGTAAAATTATTTTGATTTATTATTTTCTTTATTCACGAGCCTTCTTCATCTATTGCATTTTTTAAATGAGTAAGGGTTATTTCAGTATTTTTATGAATAGTTTTTATATTGCTAAATGGCGGATGATTAGATTCTATTATTTGTCCATTACTTAGTTTTCATTTAATACATTTATTGACCACATCTATTTTTTTAGGTTTTAGATAATATTCTTCAAACCATTCGAAAAAATATATCTGAGCACTAATTTCATTCATGAAATTATAATATTCATCTTTTATTTGTATTTTAACATTATTGAATGTTTCAATGTACCATTTTCTAATTCTTGTATTTTTAGGTGAATTAAACTCTTTGTTTAGAAGAATTCTCTTAGGCTCAAAAGGTTTTTCTAAAACATTAAGTTCTGGGTCACTTATTTCTAAAAATGAAGGTTCTCCATATTCTAGTTCATTGGATGATTGGTACACTGGTTGAGTTATCTCGAACCTATTATAGATAATTTCAGAAATAGATGGATTATCTTGAATATTTGGTTGCCTATGAGATTAGTTATTTGGTTGAATATTAGATTGAGTATGAAAGGGTGTATAGATTATCGGTGGAGGGTTTGGAAAATCTACTGATCTTCTAGAAGAAGATGACATTGATTTTATTTCTAAAGGTCTCCTTGGTTGATCAAAAGATCTTTTGTTGAATTGGATGGTGACTTTACTATCTGGGTGTCGAACTACGTTTGATGGTTCAGTATTGTATATTAGTTGTTTTGGAAGAGGATTTTCTACTTCCCAATGCTCAAGTAAATTGATCTAAGACCATTTAATCATTCTAGGGACAGAAATATTGGCTTTGATTACGTCTGTTTAGATAAGAAAAGTTTAATCTCTTTTATCTATTTTGTATGCCTTAAAACCAAAAGTATTTTCATTAATTTGAAATAAATCCTATATATTACAACCATTGGTATTGATTCTTCTACCATGTGGTAATTATGGGTTTTAATTTGAAGGATTAGAAAACTCATTATTGTCTCGTCTTTAGGAGTAAGAGTGATATTTAGATGACATTCAAATTAGATTGGTCTACTGCTAAAACTGATTTCAATTGTTGCTTGAATTGACCTTTTATACACTAATTCCCTAGCATCTTTAAAGACCATGAAGATACAAGTATCTAAACCTAGTTTAGTAAGAGGTTTTGCCCCTACTTGGATTAGACCTAAATGCATGTAATTCCATTCTTTTGCATATTTTCTTATTGAATCAACATTTAAAAGTTTTATTGTTATTAAGGCATTTGAGACATGAATATCTTTTTCCTTAGTAGCTATCATATAATCATTTTTTCCAAAAATTTTCCATTTAGCTATTTGATATATTTGATCATAAGAAGTTTTTAGTATTTTTCACTCATCTATTGCTTTATTAAAATCTTTCGAATATATTCTATCTCTATTATTTAGTATAGATCCTTCTGATTGCTTTAAGGGAGCAAAGTTAGAGGAGGACATAGTTCTTCTAAATAAATTTATATTTTCAAAAGAGACTAATTTATCTAATCTTATAAATTTAATTCACAAGACTAAATTAGATTCAATATTGTGATTTTCAATTTATAACCCTTTGCAACTCTTAACTCAAAATAGGAATTTATGCTAGGCCTTAGAAGACTTATCATAATACTAAGATTTTCCATAAAAGATTTGTCCTAAGTGATTAGTAAATATAAGATAAGATATAGATTATCACAGAGAAAATCGTCTCATTAAGAAAATATAAACTCACTTATACAACTATATACTCTTCCTTTGGCTCTGATACCAACAAGGCACCTAGAAGGAGCTATGCTTAATAATAAATATGAAATTTATTTGACTTATAGAGATGAAGCTTAACAAATAACTGGAGAGTATATTTTAATTTCTTCTAAAATGTATATTAGCTAAATAAAACTTTTCTCCAAATAGAGAATAGGCCCAAACAATAAATAATAAGAATTATATTGCGTCTTCCAAATATTGATTATATTCAATTAGATCATCTTCATTATTATTTTTGGTTTTTTGAGATATTAAACATTTATTATTTTATTGTTCTTAGTACGTAACGTTATCTTGCTCGGTTTACGGGAGGCCTGCGAAACCTTGCCTTTTCTTCTGGTTAGTTCCAGTTTCTAGCCAATATACTAAAGAACCTTTATGAGATTATTATTATTGAAATATTAATCAGTATGGTCTAAAAAATTTTCAACTCGCCTAAGTAACCAAAAATATAATCTATGAAAGTATTTAAGAAAAGTAATACAATTTTCTAAATAAGTATAAAACAATTCTATATCTTGTTCGTTTTTACGGAAATGATTATAGTCTACAGACATAAAGAAAGTAATTACTACCAATCAATATTAACAATTAAAGTATAATACCACTCAAGAAATTCTATTGCATTATTCAAATAATCATAAACATAAATATCAATAACAGATTGTAACATAAATATATGAGTAAGATATTATTGAAACCATCACAAGCCGCAGTACAAAGTCTAGTGGGGTTTTATGCAAAATTATGTAAATATGAAACCTCCAAAGGTGGTAATACCAATCAATTATAGGGTTTGTAAATTAAATTGATAAATCTCGTAAAATTACACCCAATTGAATTAAAGATTTCCCATACAAGATATAATATAAAAGAAGAGATAAACAACCTGAAATCTTTATTGATTTGAAACAATTTGTACAAAATGTAAGGGCATATACAGATATCTAAAGATCAATTTTTGAAATATCGAAAATATTAAAGGAGATATGAGAATATTGAGAGGTAATTGTATTTTACCTCAAGATTGAAGCAAACGATATGCTTTAGAAAGAAAAGTATTGATTGAAGTAAACGATATGCTTTAGAAGGGAAAGTATTGATTAAAGCAAATGATATGTTTCAGAAAGGAAAGTATTGATTGGTGGAAGTAAGATTGGAAGTAGGAGAAGATATTGTATATATATGAGAGGAAGAAAAGAAAGGTGAAAGAAAGAAGAGATGAAAGAATTAGAGAAGAGAGAGAGGTAGTCTGGGAAGATGAGAAAGAGAAGAAGAAATAGGTTATGTATCTGACCTTGCCTCCTCATGGTAGAGAAGGCTTGATTTTATAATTAAGAATACTGACCGGTTACTATTATGAATAGTGATATTGTGGTCGACAGAGTACTGTAGAGAAAGTATTAAGATATTTTACTGTGGTGAACAGTAATGTGTCAGATGGTGGATGCTGACATTATTGATGACGATATTGTGCACTGTGTACATGTATACAAATACTATATTCCTACTGTATTTTACAGTACAAAATTACATCGAAAAATAAAATTACAATATTTAAGGATCACTTAAGTCTATCTCATAGCAATCATCTTTATTTAAATTCTCGCTATGATGAGATGTTGACTCTGAGTCTGAACTTGATCTTTAGGTTGATTCGTTGATATTTACCAATGCTACTTCTAGAATCTGCTTCATTTGTTTTGAAGAGTTTGTATTAGTTAGAGAAGAGATTAAAAATCTTCTATTGTGATATTGTGGAGTTGAAACTTTGGATGGTGCAATTGAGAAATTGTTTTTAATCCAATTTAAAATCAATTCTTCTTCAAGTTTATTTCACATCTTGAAATTGTCCCACCATTTGACTTTATATATTCTGACCAAATTGATTGTATTTAAGGTTCGATCGAATTTGTAATCGAACCATCATACCATAACCTAAGATGCACCAATGTGTATAAAATATATCAAATCCTGGTTAGATGTTTATCAATCATCTAACATTCCATTAACAATTAAAGAGGAATCCTCTTCTAGGACTTCGAAACCAATATCTTCAAATAGTTAATCCATTTCCAATACTCAAAATGAAGCTCTTTCTCAAAAAATTGATATGAAAGTCACTTTAGGATTACTGAAAGCAATATCAATAGCTTTACAATCAAAAAATGAAATCCCAATGTTGCCCGAAATTCCTCAGCAAATAGAAACTTAGAAGAAAAATCAAAATATTCAAGTTACTTTCATAGCAACTTTAGTACTTTCCACAATGATACATACAAGTCAAAGGTCTAGATTTTTTATAAAACCAATTTCCAAATATGTTTTCTTTGTTGAAGAAAATTTATTTGAAAAGAACCCTTTTGAATTTGCAGGGAAGATTTTCACAATAGATTTTTACTATGTACCGTATGATATTTATAAACCAATCCAGTTTTATGAAAAAGTTTTGACTGAAACTAGTTAAATAAAATTCAAACATTTTAAAAAAGAAGGAATGATTAGCTATTCTACAATCAGAATTTTGAGAGTGATCAATCTGAAAGAATAGCAAACCCATCTAACAACCCCAATAAAGCTCAATATAGAACCCTTTTCTACACAGCCAGATCATCAAGCTAGTTATAATTATTTTGATTATAAACATAATGTTTTTTACCAAATAAATCCAAAAAGATCACATATTTGGCTAATATTTTTTTATAATTATTCTTCTAAAAACCTTCCTAATTGGTTTATACACTGGTGGGAACAATTTGAAGCAATCCTTAAAATCATTCATGAAAATGCCAGGAATGGTTTCAATAATTTTATAAAAGAATATAATCTAGCATTTTATGAGAGAAAAAAATATATATATGTACCTTTTTTAAAACACTGTATTTTTTAGTGAAACCTATGGCCTCATTAAAAGATTAACGTGTTTTTTTGTACTTTTTTTGTAACATCATGTATTTTCTAGTGAAACCTACCTTGTAATTGCCAATTTTTGCTACTGACCAACTTTTTGTACTTTTTGGTATAGTATATTTTCTTGTCATGTTTTCAAAAAATACCTATACTTTTAAAACTTATTTTTAAATCAACTTAGGACTTACATGTAGTAATCTCTAAAAATAGGCAATAAAGGCAAATACAAACATATATTAGAATACTAAAGATACTATAATTCGAGATATTGTATCAGAGTAAGTCAAATGGTGTACCAGAATCTATTGAGAACTACTACAATTTAACAAATTATAAAAGAAAATTGATAAAAAAGGCAAATTTGTATGTGCCGAAATCTTTTATGTGCTAGTGCAATACCAAAAAGATACTTGAATGTGTATAGGTATTAGAATCTCTTAAATGCTACTACAATTTGATAGTAGTATTTTAGAGAATGTAGGTGTACAAGAATCTCTCAAAGGATACCATAATAAAATAATAAATGCAAAAAAAGGAAAAAGACTATATACCTAAATATAGTAAGGACTACCACAATTAAACAAATTGTCACAGAAAATAGATAAATATATACATGCACCAAAATCTCTTTATAGCTACTACAATATGATAACCTTACTAGAATATGTAAGTGCACTGGAATCTCTTAATGGATATCATAATATATGAAATTGTACTAAAATAAGTCTAAAAAAAGTATACCAAAATCTATTAAAGACTACCTCAATTTGACAAATTATAATGGAAAACAGCTAATATGGTGAAATTTGTGCATGTATGTATCTAAATCTCTTGAAAGTTATCGCAACATAAAAGAGATACCAAAAATCAACTACCAAAATCTTTTAAGAGCTACTACAATTTGACAATCGTATTAGAATATGTGTACCAAAATCTCTTAAGGGATACCATAATGTGATAAATTGTATCGGAAAAAGAAATATTAATTGTAAATTAAAATATATGAAGGACTACCATAATTTAACAAGTTGTACTGGAAAATTGGTAATAGAGGTAAATATGAACGTACACTAAAATCTTATAATAGCTACTACAATACGACAATTATATTAGAATACGTGCTGTGAGCCCTGTAATCATAGAATCAAATTTAGTATATAAAGTTTAGGCGATCGAATCTTTTAACCGATTGAGTTTAAATTATAAAATAAAGCTAGAAATATTAGTAAAAGTAATCTCGTAAGTTTGAATTTAAGAAAATAAGTAATAAAAGAATAGAATATTATAATATTAAAATTTAAGTATATTATCTATTATTTATTGGAAATACGTAAAACGAGTTCCGATAACTAACGAATCACTAGAGATAAATTATATACACACTAAAAATCATAAATAAGTAAAAATATGTGAAATTACTTAAAATGTTAGAAAAATGCTAAATAATTAAAGAAAATTATTTAAAAAATCAAGGAAAAAAATCAGAAAATTGGGGAATGATTCAGATTTAGGTCATGGCAGGTCAAGGAGAAAAGAAAAAAAATTGACTAATTAAATTAACCCACTTAAAAAGTAAAATTAAAAGTGGATAAAGCATTTGTCAACTCAAATTAATACACCAAAAATTCCCTAGAGCTTCATAAATAGCCAATTTTTTTTTTTTTTAGAAGCTCATTTGAGCAGTTTATAGAGTAGGAAAAATTGAGAGGATTGAAACAAGAGAGAATTAGGGTTTTCTAAAAAAATTACAAAAAATCTGTATAAGACGAGCAATTGGACCAAACCTACAAACCACCACCAATTGAAATCGAACCGCTGTTGCCACCACCACACCCCACACCCATCGCTTGGACCAACAAACACCCCTAGAACCGTTGCTGGTGGCTGGAAGTCCAACATTTAGGTGAGTCCCAATTCAGCTCCATTTTGTGTAAATTATTAATTTTATCCAAAAAATAATGAATTTTATTATTCTGATGTTTTATTATATGTAGATTTAAGGAAAATTATTGGTTAGATTTAATTATATCTAGAAATATAGGGAGCTTAAGAAACTGTACAAAACCGAGCATGTTTTTATTTAGAATTAAATAACTTTAGAAGTATAGTTTTAAGCTTAATTTTTTTTATGTAGACCACTTAGGTGATATAAACAATGCTATGAAGGCCTTTTTTTAAAAAAAATAAATTTTGAAAATTTTAAGCCCTTAAAATATATATAGAATTAGGGATTGTTGGGGTTAATTAATGATTAATGGAATAATTACTGATTTAGTATGTAATTAAGGATTCTAAGATGTTAATATCTAATGTGGTATGATAATTGCGGTATTTAGGGTCTTTGAGGTGATTATTAGGGGTATTAAGTATTAAATATAATTAATTTTGATAATATGTGGAATTGGAATTATGGTAAATATAAAATATTAGGTTAAAATGGATAATATAATAATAATATTAATAGGTATTAAATCTGATACGAAACTTAAATTTAGATAATTATGGGAAAAATATAAAATTTTCTCATATTGAGAGTAAATTTGGTACACTAATGAGGATTAGAATATACCGAGTAGACTAAAATATTGATTTAGGACCAAAAGCAATACTTAGAATACTCGAGCCTGATGTGATTAATTTCACATCAGGGTTCGGAACATATTTTTAGAAATTATGTATAGTACTCGTAGACTGGAATTGATTTGGAACCTAAGTTGGAATCGGATTTGGAAACTGAATCCTAAACTAACCTACAATGAATCGATAATAAATAATATATAAATATGAAGAATTGAGTTAAATCATACCCTAGAGTATATATATATATATCATTAAGATATAAGCATTAAAAGAGTATTTATCTTATAGGATACACGAAGACAAGTCGAATTGCGATAAGTGAGTGAGCTAACCAAAGATTTCAAGTAAGTTAGGTTTAATACTTCATTGTATTTTGGAGTACTATTTTAAAGTACTCGGAGACTTAAAATTGTATTCGACTATGTTTGTAAGTAGTTATGTACGCACGTGCTTGAGTATCTGATTTCGTGCTGTATTCTGTATTGTGTTTGGTGATTGATGTGAATATAATAGTGTGAAATTGTTTGATTATCATAAATCGTACCTAATTATAACCGACTTAAATACTCTAATTAGACATACATTGCAACCTTTTAGGAGTCCATTAAGATTCTCCAACTAAACACTAACACTTTCGAAAAAGATAGTATCGGATAGCATAATAGTTTTTTTTTTCATCCTTAACCAAACTAAGTACTAGGAGAGGAGATTGAAATGAAGCTGAGAGTAATAGTTCAAAGGATAGTCATAGGAGGAGCAGTGTCTCCATTATACAAACTTGGGTTTGGTTGTGAGCCATTATATAAACATGAAAACTCCTTAACCTAGATTAGAGTGGATGAAATTACTCCGATTTCACAACGGATTGGACCATGTTATGTGATGACACTTGTTGCATTGCATATAATTAATTACTTGATAACCCTATTTGTGTTTGTTATACTTTCATAAGTCTCTAATGTAACTTACTGAGTTATGGTTGCTCACACTTATATAGATTCTCTCGTAAGTTCTGACTTTTGACTGATATGCCGTGATACAATTATCTCGAGGTCAGTTCTCTTTTGAAGCCATGGAGAGTAAGGATCAAATTATTATACGATCGAGTCTTTTTAATGTCTTGATAGTACTTTTAGGTTTAGAAACCAATATATGAGATGTTGGTTAGTTAACTACTGTAGTATGTGTAATTTCCTAGGATTTTAAGATAATATGGATGTAATTATATATATATATATATATATATATATATGAATGATGGTTCTAACTTTTTATATAAATTTTAGCTTAAATTTTAATTGAATTGTTTACTTTAAAGTGAGGAGCCATAAACACTTTATGTAAATTATATCTATGGTAGGGATTGTAAAGTCAGTTATTATCATAGGTTGGTTTATATAATGGAACTGTTACAACTCTACAGCTTCAAAGCGTAACACATGCACCAAAATCTCTTAGGATAACACAATAGGAAACAACATATCATAATAAGTAGAAAGATTATACGATTTGCCAAATAGTAAGGGAGAATAGGTGATAGAGTTGAATATGTATGTGTACCAAAATTTCTTAAGAGAAACTATCAAACGAGAAATTTCACTAAATAAGTCAAGATAGGGTGTACAAGAATATATTAACTACCACGATTTAAAAAATTATAAGGAAAATTGGTAATAGAAGCAAATATACATATCTCATAATCTCTTAAGCACTATCACAATACGAAAATAATACTAGAATATATATAGGTTTCGAAATCAATAAAGCACTGCAAAATTCTACAGTAACATTATGTTATTATAACGTTATGGTAAATAATGTTACGATAAATTATATTCAATTTTAGTAGATCATGCTCATCAACAATAAAAACAAAACTGTCAACATTTTTCATTTTATCGTTCATAGAATGATTTACTAAAATCCTATAAAAACAAAGTTGTTGATATATTCAATTTTATTGTTCATGGCATAATATACTGAAATCGAGTGTGATTTGTTATGACGTTATGGTAACATATCGTCACCGTAGAAAAGCCCGCTTCTATAATTTGGCAATTATATCATAATATACAAGTGTATCAGAATCTCTTGATAGAAACCACAATACGATAAATTGTGCTAGAATAGAAAAAAAGATTATCTACCAAAATATACTAAGGACGATTATAATTTAACAAATTATATCGGAGAATTAGTAACAAAGACAAGTACGTACATATAATAGAATTTATTAAGTGATACCATAATATAGCAATTGCACTAGAATATCACTTGTATAGGAATCTACTATGATTTACCAAAACTTGGCAAATTGTAAGAGAAAATTGGTAATAAAGGCAAATATATGATATATTAGAATATCTCAAGAGCTACTACAATATAACAAATTGTACTAGAATAAGTCAAAAGATGTTATACCATGATCTATTGTAGTCTATCACAAACTGAGAAATTGTAAAGGGAATTAGAAATAGAGACAAATATGTACGTGTACTAGAATCTCTTAAGCACAACCATAATATGAAAATTGTACCAAATATGTATGTGTACAAAATTTATCAAGCATCACCACAAGACAATAAATTATACTAGAATAAGTAGAAAGATGGTGTACCAAAATTTACTAAGGACTACCAAGGGAAAAGTTGGTAATATAGATTAATATGTATTTAGAGCAGAATCTTATAAGGATTACCAAAATTTGACATACTACACCTATACCATTATAAGTATAAAAGTTGATGCACCATAAACTATTGAGGAAAGGATTAAAAGTTGAGAAGGACATAACCATTAGTAGGAGGGAGTGTTTCAACAGTCGAATAATCATAAAAAATGGATTTGAGGATCAAAAGGATATGATCATTGAGGGGAAGGAGTGCCTAGAGAGGTGAATTGATAATGCATAGAAAGGAGGCAACCAATCACAGCTAAAAGAATAATATGAAAAGGAAAATGAATTTTAATTTAACTCAAAGGTAGAAAACATTAGAATACAAAGAAGAATTACGCTTCTAGAAAAATTACAAAGGTAAGTAACTAGAAATGGAACCAAAAAATCATGTCAACATTTCACATTCGAGTACTAAGGTCGAAGTCCAACTTACCATAGATGGATCCGAAATACTAACTCGGGTATGTGGAGAGGAATCATGAGCATGAGAAGGTTGTAGTTCACTTGGTTAAATAGAGCTATGCAAAAGATGCTTTCTTAGCAAGAAGTTAAGTTTCGTGATTAACGATCATCAAAATAAAGGAACATCAATATGTGTAGAGATCTAAGTCCAACCTACTCATAAGAATGAAGAAAGAATTTATAGCAATAGTTCTAATGCCAAAATCACAAGTTAACCAACCTCCATATGTTCTAATGTAGATGTAAGAGAGGACTTCAGAGTAACGGTTGAACAAATCTTTAAGACATAAGAACTTAGAGCATTGCAAATAATGATTTCGATTTCTTATAAACTCAAAAGTAATACCAATATTAATGGTGTTATGCTAGACATTAAGTTAAGCCTAAGTAAGTTTTCTTTCTAAGCGAAAGTCACAATATTAGGCAAAGCGGAACCAACATGATATAGAGCAATGGCATTGCAGATGGAGAATGTTAAACCTTAATCCCTACGATGTATAAGAATAATGGCTTGTAATGTAAGAGGCTTGCTAACTCTACAAATGCAAGAGGAGATGGTATGATAGAGATCAAGGACGGATCACTCGATCCCGAACGCGTGGCTTAATCTCCTTGGTTTATCGAATAGTTGATAAAAATCTAACTTCGAAGGAGGAGCTATTCTTTTGAGTCGACCAGACATGTCTCTCAAGCTTCCCTAACTTCATCCTCTTATAGTTGAAGGGAGAAGAAGACCCTGACACTACTAAGTTGAAAGATGCCTAAAGCCAAGCTGCCCAATCACTTAGTCGACTTACCAATGCCGACACCGACCTACCTCCTTCCCAGCTCAAGTAATTAGATGTCCTCATCTTGTTAAGTTGGGGCCCTAGAGTTATCGAGCTATCGACCTAAAGCCGACCTAGCTAATCCAACTCTACTCAACAATCCATACCATTTAGGGACCTAAAGCTGACTTAGCCAGTCCAACTCTGCTCAGCAATCCATACCATTTAAGACCACAAGAAGAGTAGTTAACATGCACCCATTTTTCTAATATATGTGCTATCCTTTCTATACTCAAATATTCTGGTATGCTTTATGGATTTACCCCTGAAAACTATATATCTTTCATTTTCTAGTAGGAATCCTTTTTGTAATTTACTTTAACGTAAAACTTACCCTAATTGAGCCATATAAATACTTGTAATATAAAATAGTCGCATAATTAATGACATTGAATTTCAGGCATTTTCCTTTATGAGTTAAGCATCCCTTACTTACTCTCATTTACTCGTATCTAGTCTATTGTGAGCGTGAATTAGTGGTGAGTAGCCACACTTATGCATCATATCAAGTGCGACTTAAGTTCATATGAGGCATTGATGTGTAATATCCTATGTCAATGCATGAGACCTTTGCTTAACCTTCAACTTCCATTTAGTTTTCGAATTGTCATGAGGTTCGGACCTACCCTTGGTTTGTATGATATCGGTAGATGTATGTCACCTTACCAACAATCCATATTATTTTAGTATCGGAGCTTAGTTACTTTTAAATGAGTTTCTAGTACTTTGTGCTCTAGCGTAATCTACTATACTACATCACATGTGATTAGTTGGTCAGGGATTGAAGTTTTCTACAGAGTTGTAAGTGATTAGTTAGAGTGTTGATTTGGGAATTAGAAGTCGGTACTCTGTTTTCCCTTATTTTGTTATCTATAAAACAGAATGTATGTGATTGGTTACCACTGTGTTAGGTAATGTTGATGTTATGGTGATTGTTGGAATTTCTTGTTGTATTAAGACTATTTGAAGTGTGATTTTGTGTTAATTTCATAAGTATTAGATAGTGTCTAAACCTAGTATTCACTGAACTCTTAGAACTTAAGAGAGCAATAGTCTAAATGGCCGAGGTTAATAAGGAAGTTATACACCCCAATCTGCGGATGATAAACTGGACATGCTCACTAGCTTGGTGACTAGCTTGATAACTACCATAAATGAAGATAGGTAGTGAGTGAGAGAAGCTCTAAACAACCAAAGGAAGCTATGGCTGACTAGGTCAAGCAAACGTCCCGGTTTGACCACGTCAACCTAGAAGAGTGGGGAAGAGTTGTGCAAAGAAGTCTTACCTTGGAGGAAACAGAAGAAGAAAGAGATGAGGAGTTGGGTGATGAGGAAGGAGTATACTATGAACTTGAAGAAAGGAACACCCAAGCTCCTAGGTCAAAGGGCTAAGATTGTAGATCCCGAGCTTTTCTAGTAGTAATGATGTAGATGATTATCTAGATTGAATAGACAAAATTGAAAAATAGTTTTAAGTGTTATGAAGTGCCTGAGAATGCTAAGGTTAAACTTCTTGATGGGAATTAAGCTCCAAGACCTCTGACCTTATGTTCCAACCAACTCTTGCCGAGGCCAAGTACTTCCTTGTAGAGTCACTTTTAATGCCATGCTATATGACCGCCCATTATTCTGTGTTATGTTGAGTTGATGATTACTCTAATACCGAGTCGACCAATCACTTGGCATCATCCTTGCCAAGAAGTCGAGAGACAAAAAATCCGAGCTGACTAAGCCATCCTTACTCGGACAAGCTCACCCGTCCATACTTTTTGTTCACATCCCCTAATAACCTTGCTAATACAGTATCGTCATGTGTACAGTATCGTATGGAGAATCTGTAGCACCAATGATTGTTTCCTTTATATATTCATTTTTACCCTTTTATATCATGCACATTGCTTCTTTAGGAAATATCCTTATTGTCTTTTCCCTTTTAGGCAAGTTCCCCTAACTTACAAATATAAATACCCTTATACTTGCAGCTATAACTTATCAGATTACCTTTCATATACTTGAGTATTTTCTTTCTTGCATAAATATTGCTTGTTTACTCTTGACATCACTCTTATCTTCTCCCATAAGCAAGGTTAGGTGGCAAGTAACCTCACTGGACCAATTCGTGCGTCATATCGAATTGTGCCATGAGTTCTCGGAAGTTCCATTGGTGCATCATATTCTTTAGAGCTGTTCGTTGGTTTTTGCTTATTGTTTCATTTGTCTTTGTTACTCTTTTCGTATAGCTTAGACCTATCCAACAACCGCCATTATCTGTTCTTGGTTACAGTTCACACCACTTGCTGTGCAGGAATTTACTAGCTATGTTGCCTTATAGGAGAAGAATCTGCAAGTTACCCGAAGAAGAGAAGGAGAATGCGAGGTAAGGGATTGGGATGAAATGAAGAGAGTAATGAGGAAAAGATTTGTTTCGAGCTACTATTTGAAGAGGTTACAGGAGCTGAGGCAGGGAGGATCACATATTGAATTGTATGTGAAGGAATTTCAAATGTTAATGATCCGTTATCAAATAGTTGAACCTAAAGACCAAAACTGTATCTTGATTCATTAGCTGGTTGGAGTATGAGATTAAAGATATTTTGGAAACTATGGACATTAGTTTACTTGATGAAGCTATCCGAACTGCTTAGAAGATCAAGTGACGTCGGACTAACCGATTCCGAACCCCTACTAACCAGCCTATTTCAAGCAAACCTATGCGATCGGAACTAAGCTAAACAAGTGATATCCAACCTACTCCAGTTGCTTGAACAAAGGAGAAAAAGGCTTCAACGAAGTTTGAGAAGGAATAAAGCTCGAGTCAAAACACGGGTGAGATCAACTACTTCAAGTGTTAAGGGTTTAGACACAAGGTTGCTCAATGTCTGTCTAAACAGAAGAACCATGGTGATCCAAAGAGAAGCGCCGACCATTAAGGCCGATAGCACTGACGAGGAAGAGGAAGAGTTGAAAAAGACTGAACAAAATGAACTATTCGAGGAGGAGGAGATTATCTATACTAAAGAAGGGAATTTCATGCCTGCAACCATAATATTGAGGCAAGTGATGAGTATGAGCCTAACGCTAAAAGACGAGCAATAAGAGAATTTGTTCCATATTTTGATTTTAAGGTAAATGGGTCATTATGTGCATTAATTGGTGATAATGGCAGCTATACGAATGCAGCATCTGGTTTCATGGTCCAGTAATTGTAATTGCTAACCTTACCCCACCTCATGCCATACAAACTCCATTAGCTCAACGATAAAGGAGCCTTATATGTAATTAAGCAAGTATTGTTCCAATATATATTGGAAACTACTGAGATGAATTGCTCTGTAACGTATTATCTATGAGTGCATCTCATATTCTACTTGGTAAAAGATGGATGTTTAATTAAAGGGTTATGTATGATGGTAGGAAGAACACCTGTTCATTAGAGCATAATGGAAGGAAGATGAACTTGAGCCCTGTGACAACTGAGTAAGTTAAAGCCATGCAGACTCAATTGAACTGAATTTGAAGAAGGAGACTTTAGTAATGACTCGAGCCAAGCTAAAGAGAGAGATGAAGCTTGAAGAGCCAACCTATCTACTGTCAGAAAGGTTGCTTAAAATGAGGGAGCTAAATGTTGAATTGCTTGCCAAAGTGAAGTCCCTACTGGATGAGTTTTCTATCTTATTCTTAGGTGAATTACCAGAAGGTTTGCCTCCTATTCGATGCATTAAACATGCAATAGACTTACAGTTATGAGTCACACTACCGAATAAGCCTCTTACCTATTGGCTGAATCTAAAACAAGCTGTCGAGCTATAGAGACAGGTAGATGAATCGGTGAAGAAAAGGTATGTCCGAGAGTCCCTAAGCCATATTCCATGCCAACTCTGTTAGTACTAAAAAAGGATGGGATATGGAGGATGTATGTAGATAGTTGAGCAATAAATCGTATTACCATCAAGTACGAGTACCCTAGACCTAAGCTTGATGACATACTCAATGAGTTGAATAAAGCAAGGATATTTTCTAAAATTAATCTCAAATCTAGATACCATCATATCAAAATACAGGAGAGGGATGAGTGGAAAACCACATTCAAAACCAGTAATGGATTGTATGAATGGCTTATGATGCTATTTGAGCTGTTAAATATGCCGAGTAGATTTATGAGACTAATGAATCATATGCTACGATAACTAATTAGGAAATTTATTGTTGTATATTTTAATGACATTCTAGTCTATAGACCTAACTTGGAGACTCACTGTGATCATCTCCAAGCTACTCTCCCAAAGATCCAAGCTAAAAAGCTTTATGCGAATTTGGAGAAGTGTGGCTTCTGCCGATCTGAAGCAGTCTTCTTCGAATTTATTATAAGTGGATGAGGTATACAAGTAGATGAGGAAAAGGTGAAAGTAATTACTAAACTGCCAATGCCATCCAGTTCTGTTGAGGTGAGAAGTTTTCATAGCCTAGTATCCTTTTATTATCGCTTCATTAAGAATTTTAAAACTATTGTAGCCCTATTAACCGAACTGTCTAAAAAGATCATCAAGTTCAAATGGGGAGAAAAGGAGCAAAAGAGTTTTGAGGAGGTGAAAGAGAAACTAACTATTGCCCCTATCTTAGCTCTTCTGAGCTTTGACAAAGTGTTTGAGGTAGAGTGTAATGCATCTAAATTGGGCATAGGAGCCATGATGATGCAAGAAGGCTGACCTCTTGCTTATTTTAGTGAAAACTTTGAGGAGCCACACTCAACTATTATATATATGATAAAGAGTTCTACTTCTTGATCCAAACTCTAACAGTTTAATAGTTTGGCAACATTATTTATTACCCAAAAAATTCATGATCTACACTGACCATGAATCATTGAGGTATCTGAAGAGGCAACCTAGTTGTCTAAGAGGTAAGGGAAGTGGGTAAAATTCATTGAATTTTTTTTTTTTTTTTTTTTTTTGTCGTTAAGTACAAGAATGGCAAGAAAATGTAGTAGCCAATGCTCTATCAAGACAACATTCCCTCTTGATTGAACTTCAGATTAAACTTCTTGGATTTTCCATAATCAAGAGTCTTTATGTCGAGGATCCACACTTTGAACCAATCTATGCTTGATGTGATGATGACCGAGTTGTTGACAACTATCATATGGAAGACGGATACTTGTTCAAAGAAAGAAAAGTTGTGTATCCTAACCTATTCTATAAGAGAGTTGTTGGTATGTAAGGCACATGGAGGAGAACTATTTGGTCATTTTGGAAAGGCTTAAATGTTTAAAGTACTTAGCTCAAGATTATTTTGGCCTAAAATGATGAAAGACGTATAGTTGGTATTAGAGAGATATATGGCTTGCTGAAGAACAAAGAGCCGAGCTAAGCAAGCACCTTATATGCTACTACCCATCCTAATCAAACCATTGTCCAAGCTAAGTATGAACTTTGTGTTAAGATTACCGATGATGTCCCGAGGGAACGATTCCATTATGGTAGTCGTGAATCAATTCAGTAAGATGGCACACTTTGTGTTTTGTCAGCAAATTAACAATACTTCAGCTATCTCTTTTTTGTTTTTATAAGAAATGGTCAAGCTACATGGAGTACTGAGAACTATGGTGTCTAATTGAGACCCCAAGTTCTTTAGTCATTTTTAGAAGACTCTTTGGAAGCGATTGGGAATCAAGTTACTTTTCAATACATTCTACCATCACCAGATAGATGAATAAACTAAAGTTATCAACAGAACATTGGAAACCCTAATCAAAGTTGCTATTGGTCGAAACCTAACTGATTAGGACATGTGCCTACTAATCATTAAGTTTGCCTATAACAAGACTACTCATAGCGCCACGAAGAAGTCACCCTTGGGGGTTGCCAATGGGTACAATCCCGAGCTACCACTTGACTTGGTCGCTCCATCTAGCCAACCTAAAGACCTTCAAGATATTAAAAGATTTGAAGCCATCCAAGCCATGCATCATAAAGTTGTGGATCACCTAAATGGAGTTGCATCCAAACTTGAAAGAAAGAGCTGAAGAAGAAGAGCCAGAAGATTTCAGCTTGGAGATCTAGTGTGGATTCATCTCAATATGACTGGTTTTCTCACCTTAGGAAGAGCAAGTTATCTCCATGGGCAGATGGATCAATCAAGGTGATAGAAGAAGTCATTCCAAATGCTTACAAAGTTGAATTGCCAGAAGAGTATGGGGTCTCCGACTCCTTTAACATTACCAATCTCTAACCTTATGTCCTCAAGGATAAGCTACCCAGTATCGAGTCAGATTTGATCCTAAACCTCTGACAGCTTGAAGGGGATGACAGGGATCAGGGATCGACAACTCAATCTTGAGTGCATAGCTTGGTCTCCCTAGTTCACCGAATAGTTGATAAGAATCTAACTTCAAAGGAGAAGCTATTCGTCCGAGCCAACCTGACACATCTCCTAAGCTTCCCTGATTTCATCCTCTTACAGTTAAAGAGAGAAGAAGACCTTGACACTGCTGAGTTGAATGATGCCTGAGGCCAAGCTACCCAGTCACCGAGCCAACTACCAATGTCAATCGATTAGTTCAATTAGACATTTACCATCTATTTTCATTGTTTAACTCTTTAACAATATAACGTACCTCCTTCTGAGCCCAAGTAATTAGATGTCCCCCTCTTGTTAAGTTAAAGTCCCAAAGATGCCGAGCTACTAACCTAAAGTAGGTATAGCTAATTTAGCTCTGCTCAACAATCCATACCATTTGGGACCACAGGAAGAGCAATTGACATGTATCTATTTTTTTTAATATCAGTACTATCATTTCTCTACCTAAATATTCTCTTGTTTGCTTTACGAATTTACTCCTGTAAACTATGTATCTTTCTTTTTCTGATAGGAATCTTTTTTGTAATTTATTTTAACCCATAACTTGCCCTAATTGGGCTATATAAATACTTGTAATATGAAATAGCCACACAATCAATAACATTGAATTTCAGACATTTTCCTTTATGAGTTAAGTATCTCTTACTTACTCTCATTTACTCCTATCTAGTCCACTGTGAGCGTGAATTAGTGGCAAATAATCTCTGATCACAGTTATACGTCATATTAATTGCAACCTGAGTTCATGTGAGACATTAATATATAATATCCATAGTTGGTACACAAGACCCTTACTCAACCTTGAACTTCTATTTAGTTTTCAGATTGTCCTAAGGTTCGAATCCACCATCGATTCATTTGATATTAGAAGCCGTGTATCACCTTTCTGGTGATCCGTATCACATGTAATGGCAAAGGTAAAAAAATTGTTACCCTGAATAGTTTTCTCTCTAAAAAATATGCTACATCAAATTTATCATTTATACCTGGGAAAACTTTCAAAATGTTCCTAGAAATATGATGCACTATAGTTTATGTCACGTCTTAAAAGTGGTATAGCCGCTATAATCTCATCATATACACTAACCTATGTCAGAGTTAGCCACTTAGTTGCTATCATAAATTTGGTATACACAAAGTACATGCAACTAAATTGATCTAAAGCATCTTTAGTTCAATAACTATCATCATGTAAAGACATTTTCTTCATTCATTTATTTAAAAATATTAGATTTACATAAGAGTTTTACACATAATTCTTATAAAAGAAATTCTAAATCTTTGATTACAACTAATACTATGAATTAGACTAAGTCGTCCAAGAGGCTCAACAAACTTTAAAAGCAAAAGACAAAAAGAATAATACAACTCCATTTTCTCACTCTAAACCCCATTACCCATCTTCTTTATGCCTGTAGTTGTAGTATATATCCGCTAGAACTGCATAAGAAGTGTATTAGGATGTGAGCAACCACCATTTAGTAAGAGGGACAAGAGAGAAGCATAAACAGCACAACAAGACAAGCAGGATTGCTAATCATTTTAGTTAGATGTAACACACAAAAACAAATATCATCTACACAACATTATTCGACCATCATCATATTACAAAAATGACATCCGCTCTAATCCAAATTGAAAAGTTTTTAATATGATGTAGAACTCAACCAAATGTAGATTTATACAATAGAGACTTAGCTCTTATTGCGACCAACTTCGAACAAGCGCCCTTAACCTTATGGTGAATTCCTTTCTTATCGTTTAGTTCGATTAAGACTAAGGAGAGATCGTTTTAGTTATCTCTTCGAAAAGGTTGGTATTTAATCGAAAAGTCTTAATCTTACCCTAGTATTTTGCAATGTGTGTTGAGTTAAGATTTCGGTCTAAGTTTAGCTTAGTCTATTGTAAGAGTAACCAACTAGTTGCAAACAATCCAATCAAAAAAACAAAGCATTACAAAGTCGCTACAACATATGGCTTAGCTACCAAATAATACAGCATAATCTAAAGACGCACATCACAAGTGCACATCCAACTACTTATAACCAAAAGCAAGTATATACCTCAATCTCCAAGTATGTTTATATAATACTTCAAAATGTGATAAAACATTAAATTATTGATCCCACTTACTTGGTATTGGCAATGCTCAAACTTCTCCATGTCGTTGGTCTTCATGTGGCAACAGAAACCTATATTATCACTCACACTTCAATTTCTATACAAGTAACATTAATATCATTGATTAGATCATTACACTTAATATTAAGTTTATTAGTCCTTTATTAGGTACGTATGTGTATGTATATACATATTTATATATATAAATATGTTTAAGAGTTTGTTATGTTAAATATTAGGTGTTATCATTACATATAAGTGTATGGTATCCTCCACACTTCCATTTAAGTGTTATTATTCTATATAAGTTTATAATATCTTCTACACTTCATTTCATTTTAGCCTTTGCTTAAGTTTCTTATAAAATGACATTCTCCATTTTCCTCTATGTTTGTTTAAAGGAGAACTTATACCAAAAAAACCTTCTACAGTCCTTCATATATTAATCCAGTTAAGACCTACTATTAAAGGCCGTCCATAGTTCTTTCTATATTAGCTCAGTTGAGATTTATGCTTAGAGAACCTTCTACTTTACCTCCTTAGTTGAATAACTTTTACTTGTTAAGTTAAAGAAAGCTCTACATTATCTTTTAAATCGATTTATTACCTAAAACTCTATAGGATTTTCTACTTTAAATGATCCTTTATTGACTTGGTCAAAATATGTTCCATGGCACCTTCTACACTTATTGTTTCATACCAAACCTCTTCAATACCTTTTGCTTTTGCTTGAAAACACATTAGCTCATCAAAATTCCATATTTCCCATATTTTGCTCCAATTCCAAGTCAATTAACTCGAAAACATGTGAAAGTTCAATTTCCCGTTCTAATTACTTAAGTTTCTTTGTTTGGACTTATTTCTACATGATCTTCTACTTTCCATTTCAAAGGCCCTCTCTTGAGGGACTAATAAAAAAATTGCATCTATTCAAGGTCTCTTCCATCTTTGTTGAATAGCTCTAGGGTTTAAATATCCCATATATGACCATATCGCAATCAAATAGATATTCATCCTATCTGAAATGTTTAGATTTTTTTTTTCTCTGTAACATAAACAATTAAAATCCTTAATAAATTCAAGTGGTTGTCATTCTTTTGTCGTCTTTCATTCTTACTCACATTAATCCTCGATCTTGATAATCTACTGCTTTTGTTGTGCCTTATGGTTTTCAGGGTTCTATTATATGGTAGACTTCGATTACCCATTTCATGCTCCTACTATTCACTAGACTCACCTACAACTCATGAAAATTCTTCTCAATCACCACCTAAAATAATTAGAATTTAAATTTTTCCACTTGTACCGACAACAGTTGTTGCTTGGAATCGATCACTTATGTATCTCAAATTTTTCCCTCTGAATTTCTAAAGTTCCCGTTACCTATAGGTAGGTACCGAAATGGCTATTTGTCACTTCTTTCACTAGCCTCTTACTATAGAAATTATTATCATCACCTACATTATTTCTATAATAGGAATTAACAATTCACGTTCATCTCAAAAAACAACTTAGGGTAAACGATTTTAATGTTGTTTATTCATATATGTATAAATTTCCTATTTTATCATTGGTTTATATATATATATATATGTCTTGTTTTGTAGCTTGAGTCTAATACGATTGAACTAGCTATCTAATTTTGGAATTCAGCACTGCACTCCTCTATTGTTCTTTGACGTGTAAATATTTACATATCGCTGCCATTATAGTTGTTTCTTTTGACGTTTAGGTCTGTTTGTCTCAGCTCGGCCATAATATCTTGCATAGTGAATCTTTTCTCCTTTTCTCGCATAGAGTGAACTGGAAATCTGAATCTAGCCACTTCACATGATGGACAAAGTTACCCTAAGCAGGATACTTGATCAAGTCCGTCTGCCTTATTGGTGCAGCAGCACCTACAAAACACAAACTAAACTATCTGATGTTGGAGAGATTTCACTGGTAACAAAAACAGTGAACATTGGCATAGCGATAGGGAATCAAAAGATTGGCGATACTTTCTGCCCACTTGTGTATAAATACTATGTTACACAGCCAGGAGATGGATAGCCAACAAAGCTGTTAAACAATATATTTCCATTAACCTACACAAACCTATAAGAAGTCCCTCTGGAAAGTTCCAGATGAAAACCTGGAAGTCAATCCTTGAGCCATGCTTTCTGCATCAAAGTTAACACTTTGCCGCCCAGCAACCAAATCCTTTTCCCTATCCCATGGCTTCCATGGATGTTTTCCCACCCAATCTTCTTTTGGCTGTTCCTGCTTGGATTTCTTCTTTGAACGGCTACTAGACTCTTCTCGGTGCTTCTCTACCAAGGATTTCGATCGTTTCTCCTTATTATACATGTCCACCAGCTCTGCGTCTGCACTCATCATCTTCTTTTTCTCCTCGTTTGAAGCAAGTGCTGCAGCTTCGTTATATGCTTCCAAATAGCTGCCGTGTAAAAGGTTTTTTAGCTTAGCTACTCGAATAACCCAAGAGCTAATTTAAAAATTAACCGTTTAAATAGATGATGGAGTGCATTACTTCATCTTAGCCTTCCGGGATCTATCAGATGGAGTATCAGTCCAAACGCTGGTGTCGCCACGGCCCTCTCTTGAGGTTTTGCTAAACTTTGTTGATTGCATAGTTACACCAGGCTGACAAATAACACAAGATGATCTTGAGAAAGGACAGCCACAAGACAAATCAGTGGCAGTTGAAATGAATGGAGAAAAAGTTAAGTACCTGTTTATAACTAACAGAACTTGAGATTCCATCATGAATAGATGAGTGTAGGTACACAGGGTTTCCATATTTAAGAAAAATTAAAATCGAAAATCCTTAAAATGAAAAATTGATGGATCTCATATTATGTCTTACTTCATGTCAACAACCAAATATTCCATTTTCCAGGTTATCTTCAAGGAAAAGTGTCCAGTCCAATTTGGAGATTCTAGTAACAGCAGCTTATGTGGGTCATTATGGAAAAAGACAGTATATAAATCATTATAAATCTTACAAAACCCCGTGAGGCAATCAAAAGAGGACAATGGTTCTAACTCAAAAAAAGCTGGAAGAAGAAGTTGAGTCATCATGTATGTTATGGTTTTACAGGAAGGAAGCATAAACTCACACCCAACTGAAGACTAGTGGCAAAGAATTGATAATGACAAGAGAACAAAGGTTAAATAAGCAACCATTTTGGCAAAGTAACATTGAAATGCAAAAAGCAGCTGCAGACTGAGGTACGAAAGATCATACCTTCCTTTCTGGAGGAAGAGTTGTCATCCATTCATCTCTTGTTGATGTGACCTTGGGGTTTAATTCAGCCAATAGCTCATCATCTCCCTCCATGGATATACCTGACAGAAAAGAGCTTTATCTATTACATATTGCTCAAAAAAATACATCTATAATGAACCTCATTAAACTTCGAAGCAGAGTGACCACATATCTCCTCTGGATTGTCCTTGAAACTAGTAGCACAAAGGCACTAGCATCGCACAAGCACATAAATAGAGAGAATAAACAAGTACCAGACCTTGGCCCCAAGGGGGAAAAGAAGAAGAAGAAGAAGAAGAAGAGGAGGAGGAGGAAGAAGAACAAAAAAAAAGAAGTACCAGACAAGTTGTTTGCAAGTCAGATCACAACTTGCCCAATTCAAAACTCACTCAGTTGTGAGCACTTTCACATTCTTTTTTGCACAAAAGAAAATGATAAAACTGGAATGCTTCTTAGAATAATTTGACAGCAAGCTGCAAAAATCAACCTAACAATATAGCTGTTTTAAAGTTTTGTAAGTCAAGATGAACTATGTTTTGAAAAAGCAAATAATATCGTCCAACCCTCTCCATAAGGACAAGCACACGAATTTGATCTGGAACTGATGATTGACGATGTAATATTTTGAAGTAAGATTTACCCAACTAAAGCAAAAAGAGAAGGAGACTAGGTCTTTAAAAATAACCAACCTGTGTGTTACTCCACAAGTGCTCACCTAGTCCAATACTAACTAGGGCGAGCGGTAGTAACTTGGATTCTCTACCCATCTCTAAAAAGTTTCAGATTAATATGTATTGTTGAGCTTTCTTATCTCTTTCTTTAAAAGTTTCAATTCTATCACCACCCTAAACTATAAGTGTACCTTTGATATGTCTATTTCAAACATCTTCAATAACGTGCTTTAAATCAGGGTGCTTAATCCAAAAGTGAAAATTTTAAGTAGGATTTCTGAGCCTCTACCTCAAAGTTCAGATATAGGATTAGAGGACAACGATCTAACAACCCAGGGCTTGCAACATCAACTTCCACCAAGGGGAAGTGCAATTACTTCTCATAATTAACAAGTGCACTCCATGCAGCAAAGGATAGGGTTAGAAATGCGGCTGCTCATCCAAATATGAGTAATTCCACTAGTACGAGCTTCATCAACCTCCGCCTCAACATAAAATTCTTTAGAAATTTTCAATCCCTTAGAAAAGGATTTGTTACCGCCAAGTTGTCATCAAGCCTTCAACACTCGTTAAAATCCCCCAGAATATTCCAAGAGTAGTTGATGGATTCTTTGAATCTTAAAAGATCGCTCCAAAGGGCATTTCTACTCACTTCATTGTTCAAAACCATAAACAAAAGAAGTGACACAAGTATTGTCCTGCTCTATTAATCAATATAAGCAATACTTACCTAGTCCAAACAAGCTAGAATCTGATTATTCTGAAATTCTAGGCTCCATCCTACCCAAATACAGCCACTCGGACGTGATTATTAAGAACATCAAGTTCAAGACTGTACACTACGGACATTCATAGGTCTAAATTTTATCTCTAGGATACCTAAAAAGAGATATGTTATGCTCTGAACAAAATTTACATACTTTACTCTTTAGAGGGTCATTTGGCTCTTTAACATTCCAAGATGCAAACTTAATATGTATGAAGGAAAGGACACATCCCAATTGAAACTATACTATACTCCAAGATGACTCCTCACCATCAAGCCCTTAAGGGATGTGGCCTATGGGAAGGCTCATCCAATTGAGTTTCCTGCAAAAAGGAATGGGCAAGACAGCAGGGTGGTGACTATTTTGACCCAGAACAATCACCAAGGGTGCATGGATTAGTAGAGCAACTCTGCTAGCATTGAGTTCCAGAGGAACTTAAAGTAGCATCAACAACACAAGGTCCTACTAAAACACTAATAATAATAATAATATTTTCTTTAAGAGAGAGAGAGAGAGAGAAGAGAATTATTAGATTCAGAAGATTATAGGTATACAGTCTTCGATCCTACTAAAACACTAATAATAATAATAATATTTTCTTTAAAAAAGAGAGAGAGAGAGAGAAGAGAATTATTAGATTCAGAAGATTATAGGTATACAGCCTTCGCTTACCCTTATAGGGTAACTAGAGCTCTACCTTTACTATCAAGATAGAACCCTACTCTTGGATTACAATAACCTCCACTTTCTTTCCTTCTTTCTCACTGTGAGATGAACAGGAAGAACATTCTCTTCAACCTCTTGTTTCTACACAATCTGCTACAGGCATGATAGGTCTCAAGGAACCAGAATTTTTCTTTCTTTTTTTTAAGGTAAGTATAGATTTCATTGAATGTAAGGATATGCAACTGCAAATGTTACAAAAGCTGTTGAGCGCAATGCTCCAAAAGAGACTAAAAACAACTACTCTTAATTACAATAATGAAGACACAGATAAGCTAGAATGTGTTAGAGCTACAGCATTTGGAGGGGGGGAAAAGGATTTCCCAATCTAATAGCATTTCTAGAATGCCAAATACAGTATGCTAATGCAGCTAGTGTCACTCTCCACATGGACTTTCAGGTTTGAAGATGAGACTTATGACATTAGGCCGTTAGTACCTCCTTGCCACATGGAGAAATTTGCAGCCCACTTTAAAGTTATAGTGACTTCTTACCATATGAGAGAAGTGTAAGTGCATCCAAAAAGGAGATGACAGTAGGTCTCTTGGCCAACTATACAAAGTAGCAGGTTGATGAGGTTGTGATGCCCCAAGCAACAAGTTTATCCTAAGCGTAAAGCTCTTCTAACCAAGCAAGCCAAGGGGAGAAGACATGTCTAGGAATGGATTTCTCACACTGAACAATTTTTCCCCAAATGACTTGCTAACGAGCAAATTATAAGCACTCTTGATAGAGAAAATGCCTGAAGAGTGATGAGGCTAGATGAGCTTATCAGAGTGTAGAGAATTACGTGTAACGTTCAGGGGAATAGTGAAGGAATTCTAGAAGGATCCCATAGGAAGATTCCAAGAGGAGGAGTTGATGATTTAACACAAGCGCGCTCTATAAGGAATGCCTGACAAAGCAATTTCTCTAACACAAAGTGTGAGATCTAAGGGGCCCATAAGGAATCTGACCATAAAAAAATAGATAGTCAATCACCAACTTCTCAACAAACGCTAGAAGAAAAGAGATTTCTTAATTTAAGGACTTTCCTCCAATACAAGAGCAAGAGGTGGGTGTCTTGATGAACCAAAAGCTACGACCTTTGAGGTAAGTTGGAGTGTACCCGTTCAACCAAAATACTACGCCAACTATTGTTATACAAGCGCCTAAAATGTTCCATAAGAGTAGCTTTGTTCGGAGAATCTAATTTATGAATGCCTAAGCCACCATTCTTGATAAGAGAACAAACGATGTCCCATTTTACTTTAGCTGTTGTGTAAATATTTGGATGTCCACTCCATAAAAAGTTATGCATCGGGCCCTTCCATATATTTAATTAAAACTTTGCTAGAATGAGTATGGGAGGTCCAATAAGTTTGCGGCACAAAAAGAACATATTTGATAAGTTGCAAATAACCTAAGAAAGGGAGAATTTTAAGGTCTAAGAGTTGATCCATGCTAAGATTTTACTAGAAGGGCCTCACTATCGTATTTAGAGAATACAAGAGGCACTGTTAAATATCAGAAAGGTAAGAGACCCTCTAGAAAACCCAAGGTATCCAGAATGATCAACTTTTCTTCAGAAGGAATGTTACAACAAAAAACTTAAATTTTTTCCATAGTTTTCACCTAAACCAGAAAGTAAAACTTATCAAGAACCTCTCTTACCAAAATAACATATCGTAGATGATCCTTGCAATACATGGTCATCAACAAAAGTCTTCTTTGCATCTCCAATGGTAGGAAAAGAGATGATGGGCAGCAATCTTGCAAAAAAGACCTAATATGACCCCAATGGTTTAAAAAAGCCCATAAGTTTACTGTTAACATTAAGTGATAATTTCGAGGTTACAAAGCATTAAGATATAAGGACTCTTTTAAGTGTAGAGAGAATTCCATTGTATGAATCACTTCTCTAAAATATATTCCATTTTAAAGTGTCATATGCCTATATTATATCTACCTTTAGAAGACATCTAGGAGGAACCCTACTGAGATGGTACCCGTGAAATAACCCCTAGGCAACAAAAATCTCACAATTTAACCCATACTAGCTTTTTCTTAGAATGAACCTTAGACAGGGACATGCCAATCTTCCATCTCTCAAGAATAAGCAAGCAATTTTCAAAATACCAAGGCTGAAAAACATACTTAGAAGCAAGACTTCATTAGCAAATTTGAAGAAGACGAAACCACATCTGTTGCTAAGGACCTCAATGAGCTCCTCATTTCCCAAAAGAGACCAGCAATCTTCTGCACCAATAAGAATGAGTGTCCATGCCCCAAGAAATAGCCCATGATGTTTCTGTTTTTTCCAAATTTGTTCACCTATAGCCCATGCTATTTTTTTGGTTTGCCCCATTGTGACACATCAACTCTAGGCCTAGATGCTGGTGGAGAGTTTGAAACCACTTCTGCACAAGAAGTGTTAAGCAGCTTTAAGGAAGAAGACTCCTCAGTCATACCACTAGTGAGCTTAAGAGCTTACTCGGTCATGCTTCTCCCAGGAAAGCACTCACTTGAGCCTCCTATCTTTCTTTTTACTAAAAATCCTAGGAAATTCTGGGATTAATCAAATTTTTCCCAACTAAAGTAATGTGGTTTGCCACATTTACCATTGTTTGTTGGGTTGAGTCACTTTTGACTCTCACTAGCAAAGGCTACACAAGGCTTTTCCCTTTTTCCATTGGCAAAGGGATTGTACTAGGAGTAGAACTACATTGGCAGAACACTTTATGTTGTGTCCACACATTGTTCAATACAAGAAGAGGTAACATCAGACTTTTTCTTACTCTGGCCTACTACCAATTAGTCCTAGTTAGAAACTAAGGAGGATTCGTTTCTGGGTAATGGTTTTGGGTAACAGCAGAAAATGGTTTTTAGGTACAAGCACTGGATAGTTTTGATTCATGGTTTGAAGAAGGTAGAGGTTTCTTGTTTTTGGAAGAGAAGGAAGGTTCAGTTGGTTTCAAAGAGCTAAAGGCTTTTTTGGGCCTTTGTAAGAACCTTTTTAAAGCCATGGTTAAGGGAGGTGAAAGAACCAAAGAGTAAACCAGAAAGATTGAGCTTGATGGAACTCAAAATGTGAAGAATCAAAACACAAAGATATAAGAAAAGAAACCAGGAAAAAAAGAAATGAATGCTATAAGAAGATAAGGTCTTAAAAATTGAACCTAAAGAAAGTGGTCCTTAAAGAAGGGAAACCAAGAGATAAGGTAGAGGATCATCTCTTGACCCCACCCCACCCCCACTTCTCTCTCAGGAGGGTAGAACAGGCAAAACCAAGTTTTCTTAGCAGGGACCTTTGAAGAATGCATATGAACACTGCATTTCTAGGCTTTGAACAAGGGGGTGGTGAAGAAAGACTTGAAAGAAAGCCGGAGTCTGCCTGTACCTTCAGGAGAAGGTTTTGAGAACCATGGTGAGCAAGCATCTTCACCTAAAAACAGCAGAGAACTCAAACTTATACAAAAGCACGAAGAAACTAACCAAAGCATCTCCAGGGAGGAACTTGGACTTAAGAAAAACCATAAAGACACTGGAACTAAACTGAGAATAACTAGAGAAAACTAAGAAAAGGAATAAGAAGGTTTTATTTTTTTGTTGGTTTGGTGGGGGGAGCGGAGAGTGAATTTTTCTCACTAGGTTATATCTATTCACCCTAGGGCTTAAGATGATGAAGATAGCAGATCTACAACTGGTTCTATACCAAAGTATAGGGAAATCTGGTTACATGGAGGAGCAAGAAATGAATCATGGTAAGTATCCCCCCTAAAAAAAAAAAAAGTAAATTGTGGTGGCAATAAATAGGATTGAAGCTGAACTTCAAGCATCATTATTGGGGCTGTGTGAATTGGTGTGGACATAAAGGCTAATGAACAATTTAAATGTGAATTATGAAAGCACCTAAGTTGGTTATAAATCAACTATCAGCACCGTGAAGAATCCAGCAAGATGTGATAGGATGATACAAGTGAGAATTGATCGACACTACATTCAAACTGAGATTAAAAGTGGTGGAAGTCAGTCTACAGTATATCCCTAATCGATTTGAAGACAATGATATTTTCACAAAGACACTTTAGAAATCAATATTTGAATTCTTGTCGAGCAAGCATGAAATGATGATACTTCTATTCCTTAGCTTGATTAGAAAAGGAGTTAGTAAATTTACTGTTATTTGACATTACTTTTTCTGACTTTTTCCCATCAGCATAGATCCACATGGATCTACATGCTGGCTTGTTAGTATGATTTAGAATAGGATCCAGAGGGATTTATCCTCATCCTCGCTTTGTATCATCAGGTACATATACCTGATGAGAGTTAAATGAAATCAACAGCTAGAGCTTTCCTTTTCACTCAGTCCTTAACAATAAGAAAGACATTCTTATGAAAGAATCAAAAGAGGATGCAGAATGGTATCATTATATTTTAGCTCATTCTTGTTTATGATTGAAAGATATTTAGAGAGAGAGAGAGAGAGAGAGAGAGAGAGAATTCAACTGGTCCCCCCATCAGTTCTATTGTCATCATGGAAAGGGATTAGAAAGAGAGTCTATAAAGAAAATCAAGGCCAAATGCAGCAAACCTTGCAATTTTCTCCACTGAGCAGCCTCCCGCATAGCTTTTAACTCAACCTAGAGAAAGAGATTTTGCATTTGGTGGCTGCTAAGTTGAACTTAACACTGGCAAAAAGAAATTAAAAAAAAAAAAAGGTGCACACCATAAAGCTTTCTTGCTCCTCCTTCAATTTGATTTTATCATCCAAGGCTTTCCGCTGCACATCAAGATAATCATCAACTTGTTAAACAAAAGGGATATCATACAAGGATCCCCATAAAAAATTTAGAAATTAGACTTCATATTGACTCATGCATCATCCAGTTTCCATGGCAATTCCATTGACATGCGACATAATAAATTAATGTCTACTTCTAAAATAGCATCCACAATGAAGTCCAACTCATGTCCATATATTATCATTATCCTGTAAGTTGCCATATCCTTTTTTTTGTTTTTTTGGTTTGGATTAATGGAGGGCATGTTGTAATTAGACCAAATCTCTTCATACATAAACTCCATGCATTAATTAAGATTTGCATACGTAAGTATCCCTAAAAAGAGTCCTTCAAGGAATTGGAAACCAAGACTTCATGCTAAAGCTATAAACGAGTCAAGTTGAAATGATACAGTGCTAAATTCAAACTCAATTTAAATGCAAAAACTCGAAACTTAAACTCAATCAAGTTTTAATTTATGAAACTCGAGCTTGACTAGAAATAAAAATCGATAAACTCAAACTAACTTTATTAAACTCATTTAGACTCGATAATCTTTAAAAATATTATAAATTTAATTAAAATAACAACAATATTTAAATTTAGCTCGAATTCAACTAATATTTAAATTCAACTCAAATTCAATTAGACTCATGAGCTTATTAAGCCAAGCATCGAAAAGCTCGATTTTTCGAGTAGCTCAAGCAACTATTCGAATAACTCGAGCTCAACTCAATTATAACCGAGTTGAATTTGAATAAATGTCGAACCGAACTCAAGTAGCTTGACTTACACCCCTACTTCATGCTAATTGACAGATTTCGCCGCATCCTTGTTACTCTGCAGTCAAAGTACATCATGGTTCTCCTAAACCAATAGGAGTCACAATATACGACAATTTCAATAGATGGTATAGAGAAGATTATGTGGCCGCTCCATGTGAAAAGAGGCTTGCTCCATACAATATCTATGTAGGATGTTTTGAACGAAAAAGGATACAATACTTTTTTCCTGCAAGAAGGATGATCTATCCGTTTCACATCTTTTTTCTTTCACATTAATTAGATGAGCAAAGACAAATCAACAAAAATCATCTCTATTTTAAGATAATGACATTGTTAAAGCACCTTATCTGGATCCTGTAACTCCTTGAAAGCTTTATTTAGTTTGATAAATGACTGGTGAGCCTGTGGATGAGAACATTTGTCCGGATGCACCAAAAGAGATAACTTCCAGTACCTATAAGCAAAAGGAACAGAAACTAAAAATGACAGAAATATGCAAGGAAATTGCAAAGCAATAAATGCCAACAAAACAAATATCCAAACAGCTGGAAGTAACCACTCAAGTTTAATATTTTTGGTTGATTTTTTTTTTCCTCTCTCTCTGTTTTATATTAGGATAGAGATTAATTGCTTCGATTCTAATCATTTAAGTTTTATTAGGATATAGACTAACTGCTATGACTGCAGTCATTTAAGATTTAATTTTTATCTTGTGCGTCTCCTTGGCTTACTGTTCATGCCAAAACAAATGATAGAGTTTTCTTATATATATTCTCATCTTCTCAAATTAATAGAATATATGAGAGCTTCACTCCATATTATTCAGTAAAATAGCCAGATTTTTCACCATATCACCAAACTGCTACATAGCATTTAAAACTGTTTTTATCCCTAAACTTCAGCGAGTTCACAACTTTTCACAATTATAGAAAGTTTGCAACAATTTCTTACCGGACAACAAAACCATAATATTAATCATGGAGACTGCAAAAGTTGTATTTAGAAGAGACAAGGTATTTGAATCCAAGAGAAGAATACCTTTTCTTGATTTGATCAGTGGACATCTTATGGTTCACCCCTATGACATCATAGTGGTCATCAGCCTCTGCTCCCATGATCCTTGTTACCTGATCAAAAACATATATTCAAAAATGATTAGGTAGATTTACCTATTTTGGTAATTTCAGACAGATTTACTTTTCAATCAAGGAAAATCGCAACACGTACCATCTAACACCATTATTGTTTATAACAATAAGTTTAGTTCGATTTCAATTCAATGATGTAAATAAAAGGCATTCCAGTAGCACAAAAGCATCTCAAGCCCTTTGCTTTCTTCATCTATGCACCATCTTATTTGTGAATCCAATAAAGCCACAGTTCTAAGTTCAATTTGCTCCACAATGTCCTATAGGCTTTGAGACCATAAAAGATCCAGAATCACTATCCCATCTATTAGCTCTTTTCTTTTGACAAGTATTCAAAATCAATAGGACAAAGAAAAATGAATACAAAAGTGGGCTTTACACAAGACTCAGGACATGTAGAAATGAGAAGGTTCTAGATGCATGTGTGCATCAAGGCCATAGAGATTTTAATCAGAAGGCAAATGCAATGTAACTGTCCTAATTGTCCAAAAGATATGCAAAGTTGTTTTCTATTCTCTCAGATCTCCTCCAGACCTGTCTTTCTATTAGTTTTATGAAGTGTATTAAATGCACTAATTGTTGAAAAGATAGGCAAAGCCATGTTCTATTCTCTCAAATCTTCTCTCGACCTGCCTATTAGTCGTATGAAGTGTATTAAACGCACTAACTAGCTATGGGGCTCAGAAAGCTTTGAGAGTAATATTCTGACCAATCCATTGACAAATTTGAACTTTTAAGTGAAACTGTGGATTATATCTCAATTCAAATGCAGTATTACATTAATAAAGTGCATCAACTAAAACTAATTAAAGATGAACAACATATGCAGTAAGTACTCAAATGTCATGTATAATTTGGACCCACCACAATCAAATCATCCATATGGTTGAACTAAAAGATAAAACTGTGGTCCAGTGTTTAGATGTAATAGCATATCATCAAGAAGTATCAAAGTTCTCAATAATGGCCAACTTCTTTAGTGAAAGCCTCAACAAGGCCAAGAAAGAGTTCTTTTCAACTAAGTTGGACTTTGGGATTCAGCTAAATTCCCTATAGCTTGCTTCCGCAAGATGGGAATTGGTGGCTGGAGCCAAGAGGAGGTTAGATCAAATTGCATATTGATTAACTGCTTGCACTCGTTTTTCTATTTTGCACAATTTATAAGGATACCTTAAATATCAATAGAATTTTAGGCTTGCAAGTGTTCAAAGAAATACCCTGCATAAAGTTGCAACGAGTGTCATAATTGGATTTCAGGTAAATTTTGCAACATGACCTTTCTTAGGCAATGACATCTTTCTTTATCCCCCAGCTGGGGTTAGGGTTGGATGTGTAAATGCAAATTGCCTCCCCATCACCTTGAAGATTAATTGCAACTAAGAAATCTTTCACACCACTTCCAAGCAACAAAAAATATGATGAGTAGGAAATGTCATGATTATCCTAACAAAAAGAATTAAAACAACACACCTCCTCAAAGCGCTCAGCTTCATTTGCTGATTCTGCTTCAGCAACAACAGCTGGTGGTGCAGGGCCTATGAACACTTCATCATCTTCCTCCAACTCAGCTTCCCTTTCATGACACCAAGTGTTTTGTATAAGCACTTTATACAAAATAATATCAGAAAGATGATGTACAATGTATATACAGCATCACCAGCCAAGAGTTGACAATATCAGGAAATCTGCACTCATTAGCTTATATCATTAAGGTACACAGCATGTACCAACTGCAAGCAAAGTTAATTGCATAAATCCATCAAGAAAAAGCTAACACCCCTTGAGAAAAAATTTAGCTTCTTAATTACATTTCAGAAGCTGCTGTAGATATCAATCAAATGCAGACCATCACCATGAACTTCCTAAATCTACCCTTTCAGTTCTCCATGTTAAGAAACCACCTAGCATTGATCAGTATAATTCTTTCTTATTCTTTTTGGAATTTCAAAGTGCACTGCTACAAGAAGTTGGAAAACATATACTTTGTAAGAGTAAGTGCTAATGTAGTCAAACATGGACTGGCCTGGCTGGTTCAACCAGATCCCTACATGAAAATGGGCTGGTCCTTCATTGAAAACCAGATTAGCATTAACCCACTGTGAACCGGATGGTCCATGCAGTCCAACCGCAACCCAAACAACCTGGCCATATCTTATGGGTCATATTGCAATTTCAAATAAACTAAAAAATAATTTTGAGCTAATGTGGGCTCCAAACCCAGTTGGAAGCCTGATAATGCACCCACTAAGAAGGCTTGCAGAAACCCATTCAAGAGCAAATATGAAGAATGTGGCATGCATATCATCCTTTTATAAGGAGAACTAGCCCAAGGATTACATTGAACAAGTGATGTGGCACTATTTCTCTCATATATGAAGTAATACCTCTTTCTGTGTACAATATGCCAACTAATAGAGGAAATAGCTGGTAATAAACCCAGACAACATCTGACATAAAATTATTATTTTTTCCATCAACCAATCAAACACATACTTTTGTTTTCTTTTCCCTTCCTTTTACCTTGCATCAATTCAAACTTAGGAAATACTAATTCTTTCACTTCCTGTTTAATCTTCCAGCTTAACAAAATAAATTTTACTTTCTCTTGTCTTTTGCCAGCAGTTTTACTTATTGAAAATAGCAAATTTAATTGGACATAAAAGTTGAATCTTACAACAGCTGAAAAGACATAATCATCTAAATTATATTAAGAGTTCTATAAGCTCTTATTGAAAATTCTAGCTGCATAAAGATAATTCTCTAATCGAACCGTATTTTAACAGCAAATCTCCTTTTGTATTTGGTAGTAACATAGATATATAATCTTCCTAGGTTGGTTAAGAATATAATAACACATAAATTACAGTGACATTCCATGAAAACTATAAAAATTAGGGAAAGACTTCATATTTCTAAAATGCAACACTTAGACATTTAAAAAATTTTGAGCCCAAAAAATATGGATTATATTTTGATTTTTTTATCAACAGGGGTTTGACCATTTAACCCTTGACCCCTATACATATCCAGATCAACCTCCAGCCCAGGTCCAACAACATTTGTAAGTACCTTAACTCAGCTTGTGCTTCAGTCAATTTGGCTGCTGCTGCAAGCAACTCTGCTGATGGCATTGCTGGGCCAATTATCCTACCAATCAAAAAACATATAGTCCCCATTAGAATAACGATACAGGCAATTTCATAATATAAAGATAACCAAGCTATTGTTGTTCTTTCTCTCTGCTCAGAAAAATAAGCAATTTTAGAATTCTTCCTTGCACCTTTTCTAAATTTACAAATAAAACTTTGTTGCATCCTTATGATTTGCGAGGGGTATATCTAACTTTCTTCATGAAAAACAAAAATATCCTAAAACAAAATCAAACCAATAGCAGTCAAGACTCCAGCATAAGAAGATATTTTTACCCCTTAGGTTGAAAGCCCAAGTGTGGCTAACCACTGAAGGTAAGCAAATTTAAGAACTTACTGCCATTTTATCTATAGATTATCAAGCTCAAGTGCAAAGGCTAAGAAAAGAACCGACGCTATTGGAAAAAGCATATAGTAGGCATTCTAGAAAGGTAATTACCAAAAAAATGAAAAGAGACATAAGACCACCATAAGGATTTTTGCATTCTATTCTGCTACTTCACTCTTATACAGTCTAACAATACAGATAGACAATGAAATGCAGATTTAAGCATTTTATCTATAGCCTAGATAGTCTTTAAGACTAATTCCCAAGATATGCGGAAGTATGATTCTAAAACAGCAACAGCAAGAAGCACCTTAAGAGGCGAATACCTTTTTTGGGTGGGAGCATCACCCTTTGAACTAACCAAATGATCCTCCTGCTGAGGTTGTGCACATTCTGCGCTAGTATCAGATGATTGCAAATCCTTTGCAGAATCATGCACAAGATTAGGTCCTTTATGCTGCACATGAGCCTCAATCAGAGGGCCAACCGAAGTTAAGACAGCACTTCTATTTGCAGGCAGTAAGAACACTCCACCATTCTCGTCAAGGTTCAGTGAAAGAAACAACTTCTTCAAATGTTTAACCAAAGATCTTTCTGAAATGCCCTTTATATCAACAGCTTGTCCCTCATCAATCATTCGTAGAAGCTAGAAAAAGCAGATGAGTCAGAAAAAGGATAACCATAAACGTATTATGTAACACGTGGGAGTAAGAAAGAAGTTTTGCCTCTTCTAAATTCCTTCCTTCTTTTGGGGATAGGGGTGCTGAGACATGAAGTTCAGATGCCCCAAAAGTTAGGATGTAAAAATAAAAGGTACATAACAGATATAAATTTTGATAAAGGGCCTAGAAGCAACAATAAGACACCAAGAATGCAATTGAATGTTTGCATGTGCGAGCATCTGATCATCAGCTATTCAGTATGTGTTCTGCAGGAGATCAAATGAAATGGATTATAAGATTTTTATTTATTTATTCATTATTATTATTATTAGTTTTGGTCTATTAAAAAGAAGGTTAAGTAAACGTTTTTACTTTTTTCTTTTTTTTTTTGAGTAAAATGAAATCTTATTATATTAGTAAAATTGGGGCATGACCCCTATACATAATACATAAGAAGATATGAGCACAACAGAGACCTATGTCAAACTAAGCACCAAGAAACAAAAGGATGTACTAACTACTATGTCCATGAGATGGCAATCAAGTCCAAAAGTGCTCAATCTAGAACAAACTACAGAATATACAGACCAGCCTATTACAAAAAACACGATAAGATAGTCCTATAAAGAGCCTCTTCAGATTTAGCCAATGATCCAACTCAACAGCCATTCTCCTTCCAGAGGTAGTGTAATAACACAACACAACAATAGTTTTCTTGCAAGTTGCCCTTAAGGCAGCCCATCCATTAAAAAGAAAGATCAATTGATGAACTAACCATGGTAGGAAGATAAGATGTCTGTTGAAGCTATACTCGATAAATAAACATTTGTGTTTCTCAGCCTCTCTTCCACAAAAATAACAGCAATTCTTGGTTATAACTGCCCCCATCTAGTTGCTTATCCAGTGTAGAGCTTTTCTTAGGCTACTAGCCAAAAAATAAGGGCATGTCGAGATACAATATCCCTATCCATGCAACTTTATGCCACAGATCAGCAGCGATTGTGCCCTAGCAAGCACATAGGCTTTGCTTAATGGATAGTTCCTTAGAGAGTTTATTTGGGGGGGGTGGTTGGAACCCAAGAGAAGTAGTCTCTTAGGGGGGAAATCTAGAGAGAATGTAGAGGATTTTCTCTCTCCAAAATGCATGCTCGTTTTTTCTACTTGAAGTTAAGTTATAAGAATTTGGATATAGGAATGAGACAAGTTAATATTTGAATCTTGCCATTTCAATAATAAGAATGCACTTATGTTAATAAATACAATACGCCGAGTCAATTTTTTAGGAGTAAATACATTGTCTTAAATCAATTTTTGTTGCAGTTAAATTAAATTGTAAAAACATTTTTAAAAGATAGTCTCAAAGCTGGGGAAATGACAAAAACGTTATCTTTATACTCCCTTAAATATAGCATCCACAAAGAGTTTCCCAAGAATAGTTTGCCTAAAATCTGTGACTTTGACTCACAATTTCATCCCCCAGTCATCAACACCTATAGAAGCACATGTTGAGAGAGATAGAAGGACGAAAAGTAGAGAGGGGAACAGCTGCCATTCTTTTGTTTTTTTCCTTTTTTCTACTGAAGCAATTCTTCTTCTTCTAATGAAACCCACTGGCAAAAGCACTCCTTTGCTATACTTCTTCCAACATGGACACCCTTTTTTCTTATCAACATCTTCTTATGATGAGATGATTGTGAGTTTGATATGGGGAGTGAAAATGAATGGGCCAATATCCATTTGAGGTGTATGTTGGTAATGAGAACAGGACCTGAACTCGCAATTTGATTCCCCAAAACAATGACTTCCATCATCTAAATATAACAAATTAGTGCCATCAGACACATCAGAAGTATCCAGAAAGCTATGCCATGATGACCCACTCTCCTCCCCCCTTCCAAAACCCAACCCAACACCCCCCCACCTCCCTCCTTCTCAAATATATATATATATATATATATATGGAATTCTAAAATATGCAGCGTTGGTAGATGTGATTTTATTCCTGCTATGAGAAGGCAACAATTGCGGTTTTCCCAGCAGCATGTGGGACCACATTAAAGCCACAATCCTGCCTACTCTATCACCTAATAAATCCAATTTTGTTGAAGTAGACCAGTCACTTGTGCTAGTGCTGCTTTTCCATCAAATCAGCATGGAACATCCTTAGGGAATGCCAAACTAAGATGTCTTCAACATGGGCACCATGCTTTTATACAATGGTTGCTTTTTTTTAGGTAATGTCAGAAATTTGTATTAAAAGAATAATGAAGATATACTAGGAAACCTAGTTTGTGATCCACATTTACAAAACAAAGGAATGTGGATGACAAATAAGGAAAGGGTTACAGCTCAAAGTTATACATCAATATAAGATAAAATAACTTTAACTAAGTTTTCTGCTGGGGTAGAATCCCCTCCTGTACGCCTGGAATTTCTTTCTTTTCAAATATGATAGCACACAATGGAGGGAATCTTTTTACTTGTAGGAGGGCCTAGAGTGTTGAAGTTTGCCACAAAGGATGCCATAGAGCTAGCTTGGAGATAGTTGGTCCACTATAGGAAGAGCTGACTTTTAATGTTTGCCCATCCATTCTTTGTGAAATTGCAATTGATGAACAGATGTTGGTGGTTTTCTTCCTCAATTGCACAAAGGTAGCAACAATTCCTACATATTATACTCCAATGGACTAACTTGTCTTGAGTTAGAAGCCTTTCTCTGGTAGCAAGCCATAGGATAAAAGAGTGGCAAGGAGTGCTGCTCTTATTCCAAACAACTATGTGCCAAGAAGTGGTAAGACACTTCCTTCTCATTAGGTTGTATGCTAACTTGACAGAGAATCATTTACTAGGGTCAATTGTCTAAATAAACTCATTATTAGTCCCTGATGTAGGTGTTATCGAAGGAGGTAGAGTAAATCAGATAATGTCCCAAGTATTCCCTTCCAACCGGCCAACGCCAAATAAGTCCTTCAATAATGTCACACAATTTTGTCTTTTTTCTCCACTTCATGGCATAAATGCTCCTTTTGCCTATCAAATTTGCAATAAGGCCTTTCGGGTGCCACAGGTCATACCAAAGGAATATGTACGTATCATCTCCTATATTCCAGGGAAACAAGTGCCTTGCTTGAAGAACTTTGCGCAAAGACCAAGAGCATTGTGCCGGGTTTGGTATGGACCAAAAATTTCTACCTCAAGAATTTCATCATGTACCCATCTTGGCCAAAGGCCTTTATGGTCCACATTCAAATGCCAAATGTATTTTAATTGGGCCACTTTATTCCATAGGGTAATGTCCTTAATTCCCAAACCGCCTTCCCTTTTCGGCAAGCATAGGTCCTCCTAAGACACTTTTGCTTTAGCTTTAGCCTCATCTGTCCCATTCCATAGGAATCGCAACATTTTAGAATGTAGATCTTTCAGGATTTTCTTCGGGAGGATGAAAATGGATGCCCAATACACTTGCAGTGAGAACAGCACACCCTTAACCAATTGAACTCGGCCAACATAGGAAAAAAATTTAGAAGACCAATTGTTAATCCCCGCAGCAAGTCATTCAGTCAAAATGCGACAATGTGTATGGTTGATTCTTGTAGAAATAAGTGGGACTCTCAAGTATTTTATTGGTAGTTTACCTTCCTTGAAACCTGTGTAAGCCAAAATCTGAGCTTTGCTTGCTGAGTCAACCCGACTAAAGAAGATGTTGCACTTGAATGCGCTTACTTAGAGGCCTAAAAGAGCTGAAAAGGATTGTCAGCTTTGAAAAATGTATGAGGCTGAGGTTGGGACACCCCTACAGAAGATGAAGAGGTCACCAGCAAAGCAAAGATGGGTGAGATTGCTTTTTTTACAACGCCAATGACGTCTAAAACCTTAGGTAGTGGTTACTTTATGTAGAAAACTTGATAAAATCTCTATAACTAGGACAAAGAAGTAAGGGGAAATAGGATCCCCTTGTCTTAGTCCTCGATTACTTGAAAAGAACCCCAGTAGCTCTCCATTTAAACATATAGAAAATTTTGGGGAGAATATACACACGACAAAGATGGGGGGAAGCTTTGGCGCCTCAAGAAGTCGTTTTAGAAAGGCCTAATTGACATGATCATAAGCCTTCATGATGTCGATCTTGAAGGTACACCTAACCCCATAAGCTTCCTTGTGGTATCCATGCATAAGTTCTTACATGATAAGAATGTTATTAACGATCCTCCTACTCTTGATAAAAACGGATTGTTCTCTTCCCATAAGACTTGGCAGAATTTTTTGGATGCGGGTTGCAAGAATTTTGGAGATACACTTATAGATCACCTTGCAACATGATATTGGTTGAAAATCTGTAAACAATTGTGGAGTGGCCACCTTTGGAACCATTGTAAGGGAAGTAGAGTTGATAGACTTTCAGAATTTACCCAAAACAAAGAAATCTTTGATGGCAAGGCAAATTTCCTCTCCTACAATATGCCATGTTATTTGGAAGAAGTTTGCGTAGTATCCATCTGGGCCTGGCGCTTTATTCTTAGGGATAGACCACAGGGCTTGCTTTATTTCCTCATTGTCCACTAGTTTGATAAGGTGATGCCAATCCTCCATAGGGACCGTTCTATCCACTAAGGAGGGAAGGGAATCCAGATTTCCTAGGATGGGTGATAGGGTAGTCAATAGGTTACGGAAAAAATTAATGGCCGCTTCTTGAATATCATGCTTATCTGTTGTACGAGCTCCATTCTCTAGGCATATAGAGTAGATACCATCTTTGGAATGCTTTTGTTTGACTAAGTGAAAGAAATAGGAGGTATTTTTGTTACCCAATTTTAGCCATGTTTGTCTCAATTTTTATCTTAGAAAAGACTCCTCAGCAGCTACAAGTAGGTAATGTTCTTTGAATATTCTTTTCTCTAAGTCCCAATTGGCTTGTATTGGGTTGGCTCGGCTGGCAAGTTAGATATTCTCTAGAGCACTAAGATTAAGAGAGACTCTCTTAGAAATGTCAGTGTATTGTTTCTTATTGAGCTTCCTCAATTCCTTTTTTAGCAACTTCAATTTAGATACCACTCTAAACATAAGAGAACCATCCACAACCATATTCCAAATCCGTTCCACCAACGGGAGGAAGAGAAAGTGTTTGCCCCAAAAGTCGTAAAACTTAAAGGGGTGTTCCTTCTCTGATCATGCTAATGGATATATGCAATAATGGGGCTGTGGTCAAATATATCTGGTGGGCAAACTGTAGCTTCAAAAACCGGAAAAGATTGTAACCATTTAAGGTTGATCAAGAATCTATCCAATCGTCTCATAATAAGGTTAGCTGGGTTTTTATTTGTCTAGGTATGCATGGGGCCACTAGTCTTAGGCTCTTCTAATTCTACTTCAGTGCAAAAATTGTTGAAATGGTCCATACCTTAGGTGATCATCTCATTTCCTTCAATTTTCTCTTCCATAAATTGGCACTCATTGAAGTCTCTTCCTAAAATCCATGGGTCCTGGATTGACGCTTTTAAGAGTAGGAGATCAGACCATAAGCTTGCCCTCTTGGAAGTAGAGTTTGCGCCATAGACACAGGTGAACCAAAAGTCGGTATCCTTCCATAGAAGATGGCAATGGTAATGTAGAAATTGCCTATTGTAGACAGATACATTCAGTATCCAAACCGTAGGATTCCAAGCCACCCAAATTTAGCTGTTTAGGTGGTACTCTAGGTTCCAATTCGGGAAAATCTGTGCCCATACCAAGGGAGCTTTATTTGACTTCACTTTTGTTTCTACAAAACCTATCAAGGAGATATTGTTAGAGAGACAAAATCTTTTCACAGCTTTAGCTTTTTAAGGGTCATTAAGCCCCTTAATATTCTAAAGAGCTAACATTTATTGAAAATGTAAAGAAAGATGCAAAAAGAAAAAACGCTAGGATTTAGGCTTTGTCAAGCTGCTTCGCCGTTGGAGTCGCCTCCAGCCAACTCTATCCTTTTCTTCCTTGTTTTCTTCCTTTTTGCAGAAATCCATGGGGATGGACAGTTTGGTTGCCCAGGTTGATGGCCATCTTAGGTTTCGGGCACTATAAATTGAGTGGATTCTAAAGAGAACCCTTCCTCTTCGTTGGAGAGTAAATGACCTTTCCCCTCTTCCTTTGATTCAGGGGTCACTTCTGCATCAACAGCATGGGAGCATTCGCCTATATGCTCTGGTATTTCAGTTGAAGAACTTTCGAAGGATAAAACCTCTATGGTGGCATGTTTGTCTTTCTTCTTATTTAGGGTGGTAGGGTTGTGTGTTTTAACATGTTCTCCTTTGCTAATTACTATTCCCTTCGCAACTGATAGAATCTCTTTGTCAAACTCCTTATGTATGTTATTCACCTCAAGGTCCGACCTCACAACTATAGGCGCTTTCTTAATCTTTAGGGTCTCCACATTTACACCATGGCCGTCTTTGTACTAGTCCATTGTATGCCTAAAGATTTTGCACTTGGAGCAACAAGAGGGGACATTTTGGTATTCTACATCTACCATGGCTACCTTCCCATTTACTCTTTTGACAGCAAATGTAAAGGAAAGGGTAGCATCGGCATCTATTTCCACAAAGACACGAGCAAATCTTACCCTCTCGGTTTTAGCCGTAACCAAGTCCACTTAAAGAGGTCTTCCAATAGCGCTCACTACGTAACTAATGCTGTCTCTATGGAGGAACTCCAATAGCACACCCCATAATTTAATCAAAATAGGAAGCTTCTTCGATGCCACTTTGTCATGAGCAGCTTTGATAGACCAGCGCTTAAGGATGATGGTTTGGTTAGCAAATGTCCATCGTTGGCTCAGGGTCTTGAGCAAGGAGGCTTCATCTTTGAATTTGTAGAAGAAGAAACCGCACCCATTTGCTAGAACCTCCACGAGGCCTTCATCCTTCTAGAAGCTTCTTACAATTTTCTAAACTAAGAGGAAAAACAAGCCATAGCCAAGAAAGTAGCCCATAAGAGTGTTCCTCTAGATTTTCTCACCGAACTTGGATATGGACATCGGAGGCTCGACACATACCATGTCTCTTAGCTTAGATAGTGCATAATAGTTGAGGGAGACGTTGATGAGCGACTCTAGCGATGTAAGGAGGTTTGGCGATACTACCTGTACAAAAGATGGTGGTTTTGGTAAGGATTGTTTCACGCCAATGACATTTCCATTTTTGTCTTTGAGTATAGAATTTACAACTTCTTCTACCACTTTAGTCATTTCCCTCAAGGTAGATTCAGTTGTGGTGCTTTGACTTTCCAGAAAAGAGGGAGTCCACCCTCCTTTTGTTTCTCGAGAAGAGGCCCTGTATTAGGAATAGAAACAAGGGTGTTGTTCCCAACTGTCTATTCTTTTTCCTTATCAAGCTAGTCTAGGAGCTTTTTAGAAAGGAGATGAGATGTCACATCAACTACCTTGGGCTTCGTACTAGAGACCGATTTTTTACTTTTTCCCTTCTTGCTAGAATCCGTTGCACTTCTCCCATCGGAGGACATCTCTTTGGCTGCAGAAGTTTGAGACTTCTTGTTTTTTCGTTTCTTCTATTTGCTTAGGACGTCCATCACTCCAGATGGGACCAAAGGCATTCCGAATGATACCTCTTTCTTTCTCCAAACAAAGGTTCTCATGGTGGAGGAACACACTGATTACTAGACAAACAAGAACAATAGGGGAATGAAACCTTAAAAAGAAAGCCTAACTAAACTTAATCTAAAGAAAAAGACGAAAGATGGGAGAATGGTTGGGGGTTAGGGAAGAGGAATGGGGATGGGTAAGGTAGATTAGGAGAAGGAGATCTAGATGAGGGAGATACGCAATGCGAGGGAGTGAGGAGAGGTTAAGAGGGAAAAGCTAGAGAGGATTTTCTCTCTCTACATGATGAGAGTGAAAAAATCCCAATTTTTATATACAATGGTTGCCTATGCAGACTAAACTGCATGATATGGATATATAATTGGCACGAGATGCATCCCTTCAAATGCCTGCTATTCATCTCATAATTATGCAGAAAAACATAGGCATTTGTTCTTCTAATGTTCCTATTCTAATGAAACTATGGCTTCAAGCTGCAGGTAAGTTAGTGGCTTCTCTATTGGGACTCCATTGTTCAAAGGCTGCTCACAACTTGTAACAAACTGGATGTTTGTGTTAGATGTGGTGGGGTGAAAAAGGTTTTTTGAGAGGGGTTATGGAGATGGGAGGAAGTCAATTCAAAATAGAGTAAGCTAGTAAGTCCCGAAAGCTTATAAGACTTAATAAAAACCTTAAAGTTCTAAAAAGGTACAAGTTTAAGCTCGGAAGAGTTAATATAAAAGTAGGGTTTTCCAAAAGATCAAAATGAATCGAGTTAATCAAAAAACACTAAGGTAACGCAAATCTTGAACTCTCTATACTTGCATTATAACCAATTTAAGCCCTAAGTTTCCCTATATGTCACACTAAGCCTTCAACTATGACTAAGTTCAACGTACACGTGTATTCAAGCACCTTCATATGATCTACTTCAATGCATACCATAGACAGGCATATACCCAAGTTGTAAAACCTAACCCCATAAGTTGATCCTAAGGCTAGTTGAAGATACATAAACCCTTTGTCTCTCTCTCCCCTCTCATTTCCTCATCATCCTCCCTCTCTCTAAACTCACCATTCACTCTCAGCTCTCTCTGTCTATATAGCTCTCTCCCTCACAAAACACACGCGTACACAACTCCATTACACCAACAAGTGCCATACTTGAAGCATCCAGGAGGATCATAGTTGAAGCAGCGGGATGCCAATAGCATTCAGTAACGAACTCTTGGAAAAGCATCCTCGCCATCTTTGATTCTAAAGCATACAATCCCATTCCAAAGCAAATAAGGATACATACACATATTAGGAGCAAATAGCTTGGTTGAGGTAGAAGGATACCTCAAACAATCCCACCACCAAAACTTAACATCTCTGATTAGTTGATTAAAATTACAAAAGCAAATATAACACATGCAGCACTCAAGCGAAATCAATGGCTAGTTTTAATTAATGATCTTTACTTTGCTCAAAACTTCCAGCAAAATATAATTCAATGACTTGTGACAATTTTAAGTGAAAAGAGAAAAGGGATTAAAAAAAATACATATTGTGAAATGATGTAAAAGTATAACATTAATAAATGCAATCGAAAGAACAATACCTGTTTCAAGTCTTCTGCAACGTTAGGAAACTCTGCTAACATTTTCCTAACCACCGATTCAGGATCATCATCTATTTTCTCCTCTGAAGAAGAATGGTCTGATTCAGAATCGGAATGATGAATTTTCTTTCTCTTTCTTCTCCTTCTATCATCGTCTCTGCTCGATTTCTTTTGCCTTTTCTCCCCTCTCTCTTTCTTCCTTCCATGACTTCTACGGCTGCTACTATGTCTATCTTTCCTCCTCTCTCTCTCTCTCTCCCTCATTCCCCTCCTCCTCCTCTTCAAACTAGAGCTACTACGTCTCTTGGAGGATCGGTCGGAGTCATCAGAATGCGTCGACAACGAGGACTGTGAATCGGAATCTGAATCCGAATCCGTCTCACTTGCAATGTTCTTCTTCTTTTTACTGCCCATGTAGTCTTTTTCTTTCTTTTAAAAGGTCGTCTCGAATGTTACTGAATTTCAAATTTAACATTCACGATCAGAAAACTGAACTGGTAAGACTTTAGTAGTATAAGGTTGTACATTCGATTAAAGCGAATTCATTCATGAAACAGACAATTACTTCAAAGATTCAAAAAGTAAACTTCCATCGAATTCCCTCCTTTGCGTTGTTTTCCAGGAAACTTGCTCATTTCGGAAAAACCCTAAATGAATGTGCGCAGATACTTAGAGCACGGATCGATAAAAACACAAACACACCTGATGATAATCGGATGCAACCTTGTTCGGTGTGTGCGCGCGAGCCAACAGGCAACAGTGGAAGCCGCGGTCCTCTTGGCATACTTGGAGATATGGACCCGTCAGGGGTCCAGACAAATCCAACCGGGCTCTTAACTCTCCAGTGCAGTGCTTTAAAATATTGCAGCGTTATCCGTGAGAAGAACTTGGCTGCTAACTTGTTGGCAAAGAGGGGACTTCAAGAAGATATTAGTTGTTAACGAATCTTAAATTAGCTGACATTAAAAAAATAACGTATAAATGACTATCATATCTATGAAAATAAAAAGAAGGGAGAAAAGAAAATTATAACATTAATACATTAAAAATCTACGAATAATTAAAATTCAAAGAATATAATAACAATAATATACTAAATATCCTTAAAATATAAAATCCTTTATATAGACTAAGAGTTGGGGGGAGGGAAATGAAAAAGTAACAAAAATTGTATAAATAAGTAACATATAAGAGTTGAATAAATCGAAAGTATAAAACATAGAAAATGCTGATTAAATATTTTAATTTTTTGAAACATTTTAAAAAGGTTTATTGTTATTCGAACATATTTGAATTCTTTTAAATTCTTAGAAATATATATATGTTGATGTAAAAATATTTGAGACCTTTCAAATCTATTAAAAAAAGTTTATTACTATCCTAACATCTTCCATTTATCCACTATCAACAAAAAGATAGGGAACAACAACCACCATTTGTCTACTACCAACAAAGAGGTATGGATGAATGTAGAGTATGTATCATAATTTTGGCATTTCAAACACGTTTATAATTGAAAAATATAATATATATAGTTAAAAAAAGTATAGAATAAAGGTATATAATTAATTAAACTATAGAAATGGTAATTAATCTAAGAAAGAAAATGGTTTGCATAAGTACAACTAAAACCGCACATAAAAGGAGAAGAAAATAAATAATAACAGTAATATATTACCAATTTACTTATAGAAGTAAACTAAAAATATTGCAAATATTTTTATTATGCTTGATCAAATATGTAGTAATGTGCTTATAAAAACATAATTAAGAATTTTGTGTTTAGTAATGGGAATAGCCCTTTTTTCATGGTTACAGGAAAAGATGTAATCACATAGAGAATGTGAAGTTATGGTTAATAATTGACCCTTATTTAATTAAAAACCTAAAATTTAATTTAATATGTATTATGTTATTCATAACAATTTTAACATCTTAGGAGTTATATGGTGGTAAAGTTAAGTGATTATCACTAGGTTACTACATTGAAATTGTGATTTAAAAAGGTTCTTTTGTTTTTTTTTTTTACTTTCACAAATGTAAAAGGAATAAAGTAATATTATATATAACTATTGATAGACATTCATAAAAATGTTTGAGAAAAAAAATATATGAAATGTAGAATGACAATAATACATTAATTATTCATGAAATAAAAATAATCTTGAGCAACAACAAACGAGATATTAATTAAGGTTTTTCAATATTGGGAAAATATATAATTACGTAGTTAAGTACATGTAAGAGTAAAAATTAGAAATATAAAAAAAAAAAAAGCAAGAAAGCTAGTGCAAAATATTAACATCAATAAACTGCATGAATAATTTGTCTTTCTTAATATAATGACAATATTGCCAATCATATATTATTTGCTTCATCTTACAAATTGTTGTATGCCTACAAAAATAGTAAAAAATACAATGAGTTGTTTATAGTTTAGGGGAGTTATTTATAAAAAAATTATTATTTGAAATTATATCAAACAATAACTAATAACGAGATGAAAAACTAAACGATAACTAATAACTTAAAAAAATTCTATTGCAAAAATAGAGTAATCTCTCTTTTTTCCCTCTTTTTTTATATTCATAAGAAACATACACCCAGTTCAGGTTTATCGATAATATATTTGTAATCTCAACATATTGATTAAATATAGCAAAAATTTTTCATAATTTAACATGATGTAAATTTATTAGATAACTAAACAACAAAAAATTAATTCAAAATTTTATTAGATAAATAGAAATTTCTCTTTTTGCTTAATTTGTTTTATATAATTAAAAAGAACATTTTCTAATTTAGGTTTATCATCCTTGATAATAAAATTTTAAAATTAAAAAAAAAAATTATCCTCATTAGAATTTAGACTACTTAAAATTGAATGAATAAATAAACTATTTCATCTTAACGTAATTATATAGATAACTAAATAATAACCAATAAACTAGAAAAATTTAATCTTACAAATAGAATATTCTCTCTCTTTTTTCTCTCTCTCCTTTTTTATATTCATAAGAAACATACATCCAGGTTCATTAAGAATATTTTTATAATCTCGGCGGTTTATATGGGTTACTTTGATACATTCATTTTAGCACATGCGAATACATGCTTTAATTTAATTTTTAATAATTTACCATTATATTTATATTTATGTAACAATTATATAAATTTAATGGGTTTCCACGTAATAATTTTATACACTTTTATATAGATTACTTTGATACATTAGTATTAATACAAACTATTACGCTCCGAATATGATAAGTTGTAACAGTTTCATCGTGTAAACTAATTTAAGATATAAGTTAATCTTACAGCCATTATTGTAGATATAGCCTCTACAAGGTATATCTGACTTAATTAGCTTGAAAGCATCCAATACAAAATCCGTTATTAATATAACATGTGAAATAACTTTTCAAAACACTTGATCAAGATGACTTGTAGTACCATTCTTAATAACATAGTAGTATTTACATAAGTATTTATGCATCCAAATAACTAGTATTCATAAAAAGTTTACAAAAGCCATGATTTTAAAGTTTGTGTACATCAAAGTAGGAAACTAATCGATATCCTAAAGTATCCCCGTTAGTTTCCACAAAAGATAAAAGAAAAGCTAAAACAAAATATTAGGTAGTTGTAGGTCATTAGGTCTCCTTACTCTCCTAGCCTGACATATACTAACCTAAGGGTAATTATAGCACTACATCCTTAATTCCTTAATCAACACCTACAAAAGGTTTTATAAGGATATAAGCACAAATAGCTCAGTAAGTGGGATAAAAATAAAATAATACATCAAACACAAACATGGTTTCCAGTCATTTGATATTAATGAAATGCAATGCAAACAATGAAATGAGATATTGCACAATATTAATTGGTTCATTACGAAGTTAGAGAAATTACATCCGCTCTAACCTAGATAAAGAAGTTTTAATGAGATTTAAATTATACTAAACCTAGGCTTGGAACACCCTCATCTCTATATTATCTTCAAATCACAGCTCTCAATCTTGTCGCAATCTTATCTTCTATCATTTAGTTTGACTAAGGGTGAGGAAATGATTATTTTAGTTATCCTCGTCAAATGAGTCGATAGATGGTCTAACATACCTAATCGTTCTCCTAGTGGGTAGTTATACATGTTTAGTTAGGTTAAGGGTCAATCTTTGGTTAATTCCAAATAGAGGTAATCAACAAATTAACAAGGCAGAGCAGATCAAACATACTCATACAAATTAGCACTCTAAGTCCACAATCTAAATAAATAATCATACATATAATATGTGTACATTTAACTAAATTATAAATACAACCAAATGCACTCCTAAACCTCTAAGTACTATAACATAGTACTCCAATATGTTATAATGCATGGATCCCAACTTACTTGCACTCCACTAGTTCACTACTCTTGATTGTTGCTCTCTTAGTTTTCAATTATCTCTATATGTATGCAATAGATTAATTTTAATCCTTGTTTAACCCTTGAATTAATAGTAATCCATTCATTTTTTTTTTTATGATTTTAGTTGTTTTGACATAAGTTTCATAAGTTATTTTTACTTATAAATTATAATTTCTTAACCAATTCACTAGTTTTTATAAGTTATCTTAATCTACAAAATCTCCTAAGTTGGGTTTTGAGTCGTTTCATAGAACCAGAAATCCTTTAAGTTACTACACTAATTCTATCATCTAAGACAACCTTTGAGTCACTCTAGTTTAAGTACCTTAGTAAGCTATCCTTTAAGTTACTTTCTAGGTTTAATTAATCTTAAAGTATTTAAGAAATTACCTTCTAACTAAGCTCCCAAGTTCCCCTGTATCGTCATTTCACATGTAAATTTGCCTCTAACTCAACTTCTAAGTATTACCTTAATATGCTATTCATTCACAAAACCTCTGAATTAGCCTCTACCTTTAATTGACTTTTTATAACTAGTTGATTTGCTCACTTTTCTACTAAATTTCAGTTATAGGATCAATTTAGCACTTCCATTACCACTTCAATCCACACTATTCAATTTCATTACTCTTCTAAAACTCGCATTTAATATATCATCATTCTCCAATTATCAAATCCACATACTACTAAGCTATACATATAAGAGCACATGCTTAGGTTTTTATAATTTTTTCTAAATAAGCTCAATTCAACAACTCCAGTATACTAATAATACTCCAATAATAAATCAAATTCAAAATACAAGTAAGGTCTTTAAGAAGAATATATTAATTTTTACTAAAATTACCATTTTATTCACAATTTATGGCTTAAAAATCCATTAAAAATATGGAAAATAGTTTTATCATAGAATTCTAATAGAAGTATAATAAAGTTTACAAAAAAATTTAAGAATCAAAACTATGTCATTAAGGTAATTGAATTCAATACTAAAAATAGCTCGGTTTTACTGATTGATTAAGGATGTATATTATATCTACTATATTCATACAAAATAATATTTTTCCTAAATTCTACACATGAAAATATTTGGGAATAAATTTTTCTATAATTTTATTGCTACATTTAGTATTTTTTAATAATTTAATGAAAATCTGACTAAAATGGACATTAACCGTAAAGTTGATGCTTCAGCCACTAGTAGTTGCCACCACCTTATCGGCTAATCCAATCTGTCTTTTGGTGGTGGTGGCAATTGATCTCTAGCAAATTTGCGCTCGATTTTGCATATTTTTCCGTTTAACTTTGTAAACCTAACCTTATTTTTGCTAAATCTTGGATTGTATGTTAGAGTTCATGTGGTGTTTTTCTAGATTTCTAGAGAGCATTTGAGTTGATGAAACTTAATTTTTCTCTCTCCTCCGTGTAAATATCCCTTATGTACTTAATTTCCTAAGCAGCATTTTGCTTAATCTACGTTCTAACATCAGTTCCTAAGCTTCACACGCCTAAACTAAGGATTTTCCAGTTGTCCTTGACATTTTTATTAAATTATTATTATTTGTCTTATATAATTTAGCTTAATTTGTATAAAATCTTGTTTTAGATAATTACGGATATATAATTACGTATAATAATTGCATGCGACGTAATATATATATTCTAGATATTACTTTATGTCATATAATAGTTTTATTACATATATAATTTATCTCTAAAAATTTACTAATTAACTAAGCCTATTTCATACAGTTACGATAAATATTAAATAATATTGTAAAATTATACATTTTAGCTATATTATTATTTTATTATATTTTTTATATTTGAGTTTACGAAGTTTTGTAAACTAATTTCTTGAGTCCGATCATAAATCTTCGACTTAATCGAGTTAGTTTCATCGATACTTTAAATCATCCACTTAACAACTCATCGCAAAAGTACTAAGCTTATGCATATGCTGTGCAGACTTTTGACTTTTGTTTTTTAGGTCGTGATATATAATGAATTTTAAAGATAATTTTTAATATTTATTTTCTTAAGTTTCTTAATTGTAATTTTTTACCATATAATTGTTCTACAATTAAGATTTTATGCATTTAATTATATACATTTGTAAGCACATTAGGGTGCACCATTTTTTAATAAAAAGTAAATTTTTTTCTCAATAATATGGGACAGATTAACAATATAAAGGACTAATTAATAATAAAATGAATAGTATGGAAGAGAGAGGAGATTAAGGTAAGGATAAAAAAGAATATTGTAATGCAAAGTAGTGCACTAAATGTGAGAGATAGAGAGGAGAGAGAAAAGTAAAGAAAGGAGGGGAGAGAGAAAGAAAGGAATAAGGTTTTAATATTAAAATGTAACTGTTTTATCATATCTTTAAAAAAAGTAGAGGTGAATTGTAGACTATAGTTGATGGTAGTTACAAAAAGTTGCTGACCTAAATATTATAGACATAAATATAAGATACAACATACATATTCCTTTGTTTATTTTGGATGCTATTAAAAAACTTATTAGGAGTTAATCATCTAGATGTACAATGTTTAAAGAGGGTAGACTCTTTTGTTTTTGGTTATTTTGATTTTGGGCAATGGAAGTATGTCTTTACTAAAAAAAGAATCATATATATATATATGTTCAAACCATAGTATTAATATCATTAAACTCCTAAAATTGCGGTGGCGTTGTTATAGTTTAAAATTGGTTCGGTTCGGTATATTTCACCCCTTTTTCAAACTGAATCTAATAAGATGGTTCGATTTTTTTTTATTTTTAAAATTGAACCGTTATAATTCAATTTGTAAATTTTTTAAAACTTAATTAAAATTGGTTCAATCTAATTCAATTTACAGTTGAAACTGTTTATATCAAATTTTTGTTAAATATTTTTATCTCCAATAATATATTTTTTTTCTCCAATAAATTTTCATATATTTCCAATTAATTTTTCATACATTTATTTTGTGTAATAATACTTAACAAAAAATTGCACATTATTTTAACAAGCTTAACTTGATTAGACAAGGATAAGAAACTCCATTCCAACATACAATAATGAGAAGAGAGAATTAAAATTGTCCATATAAAAATGATACAAAGAAGAAAAAATCGATACACTAAATACTAGAAAAGAGACAAGAGACATATAAAAAGTATTAAGATCGAGTGGCCAATTTGAAAACATACAAGAAAAAAATAATTTAGAAAAAATAAAATTTTTAAATGTGAAATTTTAGATGAACTTATTAAATTTAATCTTTATAATTGACCTAAAAATAAAATATAAAAATTTTGATGAAATCCATGAAGATTTATGAAAAAAAGAAAAAAACAATTATGTGAATTTTTTTTTTGTTTAATCAAGCAATTCGATTCGGTTCAAAATGGTTTGGTTCAATTTGTTTTCCCAAATTGAACCACAAACCACTTATATATAACTGAACCAATCTGCAAACCAAATGGTTTGTAAAAAAACTCAAATTTTTGGTTCAATTCGATTCACAGTAGAATCTACGGTTCGCAATTCTTTTACCTAATTATACTTGATAAGATAAGATAGGATCAATTTTCCCTTTCCTAAATATGATAGGAGTTAAAAAAATAAAAAATAAAATGCTACTAAATCTAGAAGACAAATATGGACAAAAAAATTTTTTTTTGACAACGACCTACAAACTTGATCGAGACAAATAGCAAATCAAAATTCATAGAAAATTATGGAATCAAATATGGATTTTAATATTTGAACCCATTCCACCAAAATTTCAAATAATTGCACTCTAGGCCCTCTAATTTCTCATAAATTGCAAAAACGTGCCCTAAAAGATATTTTTCATAATCAAGCTTCATGGAATTAATTAAGACATGATTAACACTAATAATCCAATTTCACGTGAGAAATAAGATAATTTTCCAACTCTTGCAAATTTTAGAAGAATTGTGTTCAATAAATTAATTAGAAAAATTAATAAGGTTGTTGTAGCCTAATGATTACACTAATCTCCCAACAGGATGAAGTAGGTTCAAATCCCAATCCTCCTAGTTATAACATAGTTAGTCAATATATATATTTATATTATTAAAGTATTTGAAATCTTAAATAACCGTTGAAATAACAACTAGATTATTTTTATTTATTTAATCCTTTAGATAAAATTTTTATTATTGATAAATAATTTTTTTAATATATTTGATTATAATATTTGAACCCATTCCACCAAAATTTCAAATAATTGCACTCTAGGCCCTCTAATTTCTCATAAATTGCAAAAACGTGCCCTAAAAGATATTTTTCATAATCAAGCTTCATGGAATTAATTAAGACATGATTAACACTAATAATCCAATTTCACGTGAGAAATAAGATAATTTTCCAACTCTTGCAAATTTTAGAAGAATTGTGTTCAATAAATTAATTAGAAAAATTAATAAGGTTGTTGTAGCCTAATGATTACACTAATCTCCCAACAGGATGAAGTAGGTTCAAATCCCAATCCTCCTAGTTATAACATAGTTAGTCAATATATATATTTATATTATTAAAGTATTTGAAATCTTAAATAACCGTTGAAATAACAACTAGATTATTTTTATTTATTTAATCCTTTAGATAAAATTTTTATTATTGATAAATAATTTTTTTAATATATTTGATTATAAATATAGGAGAATTTAGAAATTTTAAGAAAATATAACACCCCCACCCCCCCCCCTTTCAATATTCCTATTACTCCTTATTTCTCTCCTCATCACCCTCATCTCTCTCTCTCTTCCTCATCTATTATTATCTTTTATCAATATTTTAATATATTTAATTATATTACATAATTTTATTCATTTTATGTATACATAACGTGGATGTGTTATCCATTAGTGTGTATGTGTGTGTGTGTGTATATATATATATATCCATCTTTACAATTATGAAATTAAGATGTTATTTATGCTTTAAAAACAGAGGTTTTAAATTTGGTGAAATATCCGAATAAAACAAGGATTCAGAAAATTGAAGAAATCTAATCTAATCGAAAAGATTTTAAATGACTCTTGGAGAGGTTTCGTCGTTTTGAAGTTCGAACTTGTTAGAATGAAGGGAAAATGGGAAAATTTTTAGGTCTATAGCGGATTTGGGTTGGGTTGATTCTTGCAATTTCTACCCTCTTCATTGTGAAAAATTTATACATAATTTTAGGTGCAATCGCATTTTTCATTATTAATTCAATCTTGTCCTTAAGAATATGGGACAATCAAAGTTTAACAATATAAACTTATGTTTATACATAAAATCCTATGTAAATTGCCTCGTTTTAAAAATTAAGTTTGACTTGAGTGATTTTGCTAAATGCTTGTTATATTGTTGAAAGAAGGAGACTGAGACAACATGAAACAAATACAATTGGAAGTATTTTCTTAAATTTATTCATTCAAAATAATTACTATCCAAATTATAAGAAAAAGGATAACATTTGTTATAAAATGTAATAGATGAGCAGATGTTAAGTCTAAAGATGTAATCGAATCGAGTTGAATTAACAGTATAAGACTCGAATTCAAGCTTGGCTAGAGTTAAACTGAGCTTTAAATTTTGGGTTTGAACTCGATTTGAAAATATATATAACAAGTTTGAGCTCGACTCAATTAGTTCCATTTAGCTCAAACTTTTTATAAATTTTCTACAATCAATATTATATTCAATTATATTTAAATATGTTAAAGATTATACTAAGCTTAATTAGACTAACTAGCCTAACAAGCTTAATGTTTTAAAACTCGAACTCGACTCGATTTATTACTTGAATAGCTCATCCTCGAATTGACTCAATTATCACTGAGTTGAATTCAAATAAACTCGAGTTGAGCTCGAGTGGTTCGCTCTAGCTTGGTTCATTGACACCCTTACCTAAGTCTACTTAGTCCATGCTGAATACTTTTACTAAGATGGATTCATTAGACTGCTTTATACATGTGTTATGTAAATCAAGCATCCCTAGGAGCAATACTACACCATGGAGTACATGACAGAACTTATATACAGACACCATAAATTATAGCCATTTAAACACCGTACTTCCAGAATGGTAGCAAGATCTAAGGCAGTTCAAATCCGCCCCATTAACTGGCTTTCAGTATGAAGCAAACCCGCTGGATTTGCAGCCGTTCACTCCGGATGTCTCAACATCCACCCAAACTTCATTAAGGCGTCCAATGAACTGGAAAGGAGGGTTATATTGTGCGATTGAATAAGCATAAGTGCTATTAGAAGTAGCATTTGCCCATGGAGACTTGCTTAAGCTATGGGCAAGTTTTTCTGCTTCTTTCACGATGTTGTCATCCCGGGCAAATCCAGAGAATTTTCTAATGGCAACGCAATGGCTAGGCCATTCGTATGGTTTCAGGTTCAGTTCAGGAAGGGGAGTAGGTGGGGTAGCTTCAAACTTTGCTGGTAGGTAAAACCGCACGAAATAAGCCGATGAGTGAAGGGGTCCGGCCCCAGGGACAATGGTTGTCAAGACAGGAGATGTCATTGGAATCCTAGAGTAGTTCAGATTCGCTCCTTCGATGAACTGGAACAACCTATGATGAAAACAAAAAAAAAAAAAAAAAAACATTACAAGTTATTCAGCGTTCAGATTGGATTGAAGAGCGCTATGTCTGTTAAGAAGCTAAGTACAGAATGCTAATAAAGCGAAAATTCTCAATGTTCATCACTCATTAATAGATCTTACAAAGCAAAACCAACCAACAGGCCAGAAACCCTGCAAATCAAACATTTTCTTCAGATGATTCGCTTATGTAGTTCTAGTGCCTATAATTATCTGTTTGAAAGAGGTTTATCCAACAGAGAACGAATTCCTTAATCTAGCAAACAAAACAAGGACCGCAATCGGCAACACAAAACCAACATGGCAGGAATTATAGAAGAACTCCGATATTCGGTGACTCTGACTCCTTGGCGTTCTCGAACTCAGAGACCGAGAACGTTAAACAAGTAATCCAACTTGAAATCTGTTAAATGTACAGATTGCTCATTTGGTTGACGAGTTACACAACATCAGGTGACTTCCTATTGCATACCACCACACTGCTAGACTCTGATGTATGAAATAATTCAACTAGACCATATGAATGCTCTCTCGTAGCCATGATCTCACGATTATATGGAAAAATTACATTTCTTCTTCCCCAAATCATGGATTCCAAGCAACTTAGGACCTTCTGCGACTGCCTACAAATAACTGCGACCCACCTTAAATTACAACTATCACGCTATAGCAATACAACCATCTGAAATTCTCGTAGAATCAGTTTTAATGAAACGACAAAACAAGCTCTATAAGCTAACTCAAAACAAAATAAACGATGAATCAAGATTCACCTTCAATCAGAGGTTAAGTATAACCCTAGAAAAGCAATATTCCTGAAAATTAGAACTTTCACCGGACTTTTAAGCACGGAAGACACAGTGGGTACTGAGAAAAATACACGACAAGACAAATAATCAACCAAGGTACAACACAACCACATAAACCAGAAAAGCAACAATCACGACGAAGCATAAAGAAAACACAAATACAAAGAATGGGTATAAAGGCAAATCACCTGTGGAAGCCATTGATGGTGGCTTTTTCGAAGGAGAGGTCACGAACAGGAGCAGACATCCACGTGGAGTCTAGATAGAGTCTGACCTCAAAATCGGATTCTGCATGGACAACAGTGTACTGGGGTGACTCGATCGCGTGGCATAGGGTTAAGAAAGCGATGAGATTGAACAGAGAGATCGCTAAAGCTACATGATTGTTCTTGTTCATATCCATTTTCTTAGGCGCTGGAGTATCGTAGCTTCGGGACGGTCGCTGGGTGTTCTCTTCTTCTTTAAGGAGGAAAACCAGCGCATCAGACAAGAGAAGAGCCAATCATGATTTAAAAACATAAAAAATGTATTAAGAAGATAATAACAGAGAAGTCTAACTCAAATTAACGAATTAGGATTAAATCCTTCTCTTTAATTACTTAAATATATATATATTAAATTTATCCATCGGATGTTTTTTCTTTTCTACCGTCTAGAAGTTTTAAGGCTAAATCCTAAATATTTTTCGTGCAACCTTAGTGTCGGAATGCTAATCCTAAATATTCTTGACGGTTTATTCATCAGATGATTAATTCAAGAAAAAAGAAAAAAAAAGCGGGAAGGTGCATAAGGAAACAAAACAGTATTCCTTTCCATATGGGAGAACAATAATAATATTAATGATTGAGACCTTTTCATTTTTCCTCCGTTCCCAACAGGTATTTATCACGATTTTTATTTATTTTTAATTTATATTTTTTAAAATTTAAATTATTAAATAAATTATAAATTTAATTTTATTTAATAATTTAAATTTTAAAAAATACATATAAATAATAGAATGAAAAGCAAGATTAATCCTGTCAAAATATAAAATAAAACCATAGAATTTCACTCACTATTACAATCACAATTATTGATAACTCTTTCTAAACATAAGCTATCCAAATCCAAATTAATTGGCTTAAGATGAAAGCCGTCTCTAATAGTTCAATTTAGATATAGCTCAATTTTATTTACTATAAATTGAGGATAAAGCTTTTAAGTAAGAGAGCTCTCTCTCTCTCTCTCTTTCTTAAGCTTCTTAAGTTTTCACCTAAGTTGATTTAGGTATTGGAATAATTGTGTTGAAGTGTCCTTTAGCTTTACCCTCATAGCCCTTTCTTTTTGTCTTATAGTTACCATAAGACGGAACGAATAATTGTAATTTCTATTAACAAAATTTAAAGACAACAATAATAATCACTTCTTCTCTTTTAATATAAAATATAACAATCATACTATGAATGAGCTTTTACTAAATTTAAAATTTATAAACTTAAATTTGACTTATTTAAATAGATGAATTTCGTTTTGAGCTTGAACTTATTTTATTATAATTAGAGCTAGAACTTGTTTTCGATCCTATGTGGTATGAGATAAAGTTAAACCTAAGAAGTTAAATATACTAATTGAGTAAATAAATAAACAGACAAATGGATAATGAAGATAGATTAATTGTATATATTATATATAAATTATCTCATGTTATATTATAATATATATTACATAAATATCTTTATTTTAATTATGTATAATATATATATATATAATATAAAACCTTTAGAGTTATGTACTTATTAACATAAAGGGCTAATTCAAGCTTGAACAAGAGTTGAACTCTTTTATTTTAAAATTAAGTTTCAATCAAATCAAATTTAAAACAAATTTAAAACAAGTTGAAATCAAATAGCTCATAAATAACTTAACTTGTTTATAGCTATAAAGACATTTTGATCGTTATCTTAGATTTTCTCCTTCGATTGTCATCCCTTATCCTTTTTTAGAAATAATTTGATGTTGCATTTTTTGCTAGGCAAAAATAATAATGTCTCGTTTAATTCGTTGAATAGAATAAAGAGGAAATAAAAATAGGATTCTTTTGAAAATGAATAAAAAATGAATGTTAATTACAATGTTTAATAAAATAAAAAGGATATTAAGAATAAATCCCTAATAAAAATTAAAAAGACTGCTTTACCATCGTTTTCTTCCTTTCCATCTTTCTCTCTCTCTCCCTCTCTCAATTTGTCTTTGCCCTTATCTTCTGCTAACAAAATTCCAGAAAACAAAACAAGATAAAGCCAAATCATAATAGGAAGGTGAAATCTTAAAAAAAAAAATCAATAAACAGAATGGTTGTTTCTTTATTAAAGACTTCAACAGAACAGAAACCAAAATGTTTTTGCCATGGAAAGTTCTTGCAACAATAACCTTAAAAACCCAAATGATAAGAACCTTAACCCATTTAAATCAGATCTCGCAAAAAGATGAGTCAAATTTTACAAGAAGAACTCAAAAGACAGAAACCTTAACCCCTCTAAATTGCTAGAGAAAAAGTACACGTTTGGTTAGTGTTTGTGGGTGCTCAGCTTGTCGATTTGTGTGCATAGTGCGGCACGGAAGTAATGGAGGGGCGCTTGACTTACCTATCTGTGAGTGCATTGAGGTCACTGATCTGCGCTTGACTTGTGGTCAACACTCAAAGGGAGTTGAGCAACAAAGCGTGTCTTGAAGTCTTCACCAGAGACGGTCGTTATGGTTGGTGAGTGATGGCGGCAGTACTATATTGGTCAGTGATGGTGGCGATGTTCTATTCAACAATGATTGAGTGAGTGAGTGGCGATGGTAGTCAGTGACGAAGGTCGTGACGGTAGTTGGTGGGTTGGCAAGCATGACTGTATAGTAGACAGTGTTTATGGGAAGAAGAAGGCAGAGTATTAAATGTCTTTTTATTTTAGAATCTGTATTATTTGATTTTGGTAAAAAATCTTAATTCTATGTTTTGAGAAATTATTGAGATTATTTCTTAAAGTGAATACTGTAGCGGAGGTGTTTCAAGAATAAAAGGGAAATGGAATAGGCATTTCTCCGAAATAAACGTATCGTAAATGTCTCACGGTTTTGCTCGGCAAAGCTCAATTTGCCATCAATCAGATTTTATTAAGACAACCATAGTACTTTATCGATCGAAAGATAATTCTGCACTGGATTACAAGGTCCTAATATATATATATACACGTATTTAAGTACGTTTTTCTCTCATCGATTGCATTTAGTTTTTCCACTTGAGTCAGTTGAATTTTCAGAAAAAAATGGTCGATTGGCTGATCACTTCTCTTAAGATTAAATGTACTACTGGTTATCAGTATCCTTTACAAATCGCATATTATTAATACGAAAAATGTTTAATATGAATATCGATTTTACTGATATGCGATAGCATGTAATTATCAAAAATAAAATACAATCTTAAAGACATGAAAATTTCATCTCGAAGTTTTATCGGATATTTATGGTTCCAATTTACCATTTCAGCTTGAAATAAGCGTAATAAAACTGAAGGAAAAAAGAAAAGAAAAGAAGCTCAAATTCGCAATGCACCACTCTCCCAATTCTTGTATTTATTTATTTTTACTCGCTTTTCTCTTCTTTGTCTATTAAGTGATATGTAATGCTAAATCCAGATTAAATTCTCTATAACATGTTGTCACTTAAGTGCGACTACTATCACAAACAAGTAAAAAAAAAAGATGACAACAACCTAATTCAAGAGTGTAATTGAGTATAACGTGGCTGTTATCATTCATGTATAAGAGATAAAAGTACTATTTCTCATGAAATGTGTTTGTGGTTTTATAGCGCCATACATATTGTTTGCAATGCAGCAAGTGCATTGTAAGAAGCTAACTAGCTAAGTTTCACAGCTTCAAATTGGCTCTATGAACAGGGTTGCTCTAGGATAGAGACCGGCATCTCTGAGTGTCGTTCCCATCTGATCAACCCCGTAAATTCTTCGCGGAAAGCTATATACCAGTCTGTAGTTTCCAATGTTAGGATTTCTTAACGAATCAATGTAGAAGTAGACCGATTGGATCTTGTCTGTACATAAAAAACTATGCTCTTGTCTTTCGCCGTTCGGAAACCGCATTAATATCTGCAGAGGTTTCAAATGTTAGATTTTTAGTGCACCCATTCCATGTATGATTCGAAACGGAAGGGGAAAGGAACAATTTGGTTGTGATATACCTGTGTGGTCTGTGCCTTTGGATTCTTTTCTCCAATGGCATTTAGCTTGTTTTGGAACTCTGTATTTATGGAATTTGGTATTGGATACTGTTTCCTTGAAGGGTTGTTCTTCAGTTTCTCAGGAGTTGCTTTATAAGAAGCTTGAATCGAATTCTGGACTCTGTCTCCTGTTTGAGAATTCTTTGACTCCTTCTCCTGAGTTAAAAAAATCAAAAACTTAGTTATACTATAATCATCTGCACTGTTATGGGGAGTTTCGATTTAATTTTAAAAATTTAAGCCTGTAGATAAGATGGTTGTACGCCTTACCTTGTCAATCCGCAGAGCTGCAAGATATGCAGCATCTTGCTCTTCTCTGATCCGGCGATCGGCTTTTATCTTTTCTTCCTGCTTCATCCTTGCACTGCCGAAAGCCAATCCTTGCTCCTCTAGTGTCCTCTGGAGGATATCCACCATCTCAGAGGGAGATATCGGGCCTTCTATCTAAAAATTTTCAACGTCAAAGTGAAAAAAAAAAAAAAAAGAAAGGCAACCGATAAACTCAGAGAAAAAATTGCAAAAATTTCTTAGATTGGAGCTAACACATGAAATTTTTCACAAAACCTGTTGCAAGACGGCTATGCTATTCCCAGGAGCTGGAGCCACTACCGCGCAGAAAGGGAAGCCAGCAGGGCGAAATGTTGCTACCAGTAGCTGACCTTCCCCTCTATCCGCGAATGCACCCCAGGACACAAAGTTTGCATCGAGGTACTGAACCACCAGGTCGGAGCACAGGGTTTCCCTACAGAAGGAAGCCGTGAAGGGATGGTCTGGCGAATGAAGGTACACAAACATGAACTTACGATCGTTCTGTGCTATGTTGAGTGCATCCATGAACCGGCATGCGTAGAAGAACGGGTGTTGAGTGCCGTATTGATGCTCAAAAGTAGTCAAGAAAGACCATTCATCGAGCTGAGGATCCTGTGGATAATGCATCGGAAAGTTCATTGGTAAATGTTGGTGGTGCCTCCTGTGTCTCATTCCTATGAGATCGATGCCTTGATTCATTGCTCTTGAAAATCCTCCTATGATGCTCCGGGGCAAGCTTACCATCCGGCGAACGATACCACAAGAAGAGGCCTCTCTTGCTGCTCTTCCATTTTCCCCCATTGTAGAGGACATTATATCTTAGTGTGGAATATCTTCTTGTATAGCTTCGGGGATTCCAATTGCAATACCATGATAAACTTAAGCTACTAGGTTCATGTCTCATGACAAAGTAAAAGAACAAAGGAAAATGACAATCAACCTTGTTATTCCCTGTTTTAATTAAAGTTTAGGGGGAATGTTATTTACGCGAATGTCTTTATGTCGGATTGAGGAATGTTAGAGAAAGGTGGAGGAGATGCCTGTCCCTTTTGTTTCTTTTCATAAATCTTTGGCTGATTTCAGAAATGATGCTTTTCTTGTTAGAGAATCCAGAGCTTTTGTGCTAAGACAAGACACTTTTTTCTCCAATCTACCATCTTCATGAAAGTTCTGAAAGGATCAGTAAGCTTTGGTGCATAGAGAATGAGATTCTCATTCATACCATCTTCCATTTTCATTTTTCATTTTTCATTTTTTTTTTCATCTACAAGCTTAAAGTGCTGTTCAATGACTCAAAGACAGAGCATCCTACTTTTATCTTCAGGGTCAATCCTACCGACCCGTGTGAACCAGTGCGTCCAAACTTGGGTTGAACTGTGTGAACCCATAGGTCCAAGAAGCAAAAATAAATAAATATATATATAAGGAAAAATAAGTATATATGATATATATATTTGCATATAATATATAGTATTTTTCTTTTTTTCCATTATATATATATAAATGCATATAATATATATATATATATGCATATATTGCATATAATATGTACATGTGTAATTTGCATGAGTTACATATTACACTTTAGACATGTAAATTTAATAAATATAATACATATATGCATATAATACATATGATATATTTTATGCAAAAGGATAAAATTGAATGCAAAAAAAAAAAAAAAAATCCCAATTACAGGTCCAAGAATTAGCCTTAAGGAGACTGTAACAATTCAATATTTTCTTCTATTAAGTCTCCAAGTTTGGTTTTAATGATAATAAAATATGTCTTAAGTGTATACTAATATTTTTGTTAAGTGTGCATGTTTTTGAAGTTTTTAATATAATAAAAGATAATTTTAAGATGACTTAAAAAATGTATTACAGAACTCTAAAGTGAGTTTATACGAAGGTTTAATAGTGCAATATGCAAGTTGGACAATTTATTTTATTTATGAATTAAGTTGGAGAAGTGATCTCATAAAAATTTAGCTTCGCTTATAGAATATATTTAGATAATGCATTCAAGTAGGATTTATATCCATGATTGATTTTACGAGGAAGTGTAATGAAGCTTTGAAAAATATATTGATCAAGTGTAGAATTAGTTCCAAGCAATTTTAAAGAGCTCGTGAAGATTCATGCCCAGCTATTAACATGGCAAAATTCATAAGTACAACTGAGGCTTCAACTTCTCCACGCAGTTAGAAATATTACCTCCAAGTTTGAGTTTAACGCGATAAACTCCACGGGCAAAAAATCCGAGATTTATATCTTAATCGGGATAGAAGGATAAGATTTCGAGAGTTTTATGAACTCAGGTGCAGATTATATGGGATTAGAATCAGATATTAAAATTTAATATTAAAGATTTTCTCCAAAAGTTGTGGGATTTATTTTTCGAATTCAAGGAACAGCCATGGCAAGATAATATTAAAGATTTGTTCCCTATTTTTTTTTTTGGGGATTTTGATTTCAAAAGTTGAGGTTGGTTTATTGGTCGAATAAATCCATGTTTTTGGATACATGCAACATTGAAGTTTTCTTACGCATGAAAAATTATCAAAAATATGAGGACTAAAGCTTCGAGTTAAAAAAGAATAGTTACACACGAGAAAAAAAAGAAAAATATATCCCCTTTGAAGAGCCATTTCTGCGAAGCTGCTTTGAAAATAAGAGCTAATCTAGTGTTATTTTTTATTGTTATTCGTATTTTGAGTGAATATCTGAGAGGGCACTATTTGTCGTATTTCCTCATTTTTATTGGAGAGGATTTACCGTAAATTTTTTAGAGATAGATTTTCGCCGTAGTCTTTGAGATAACTTAAATAGAAGCTAGATGGACCGAGCAGTGAACAACCGGGACAAAAACTGATTATGCTTTCATAACTCTCAAAAAGAACAATTTTGTTCGGGTAAAGCGAGTCTCCAATATTGAATCTGAAAGAGTACAGTAAACACAAGCTTGAAAAACTATAATTTCTTTGCCTGGTCTTCTTTCCTTTCTCTCTTTAATTTTAAAACTTTATTCTTTATACTTATTGAGTATTGCTTTACATGCCATACTAATCAAGCAATCAAAGGGTTTGATTTAGTTTGCAAAAAGTCTTAACTTTTTTTAACAAATTTATCAATTCAACCCTCTTCTATTGATTACTTAATTAAGACCTATATTTTGAATTGCAGCTCACTGTTTCCAGGCTAACGTAAACCATTTTCTATGGATTTAATTTATATTAATTTACTTTTGGCCTATCAAAAATAATAAATTAATATAATGATATAATTGTTTGTCTACATTAAGGGTAAACAAGCTAACGTAATGTGCAAACTATTTGAGCTCGACTCACTATTTGCTTTAATTTGATTCAATAAATGTTGACTTGAGATCATGATATTTAACTTATATCATGTTTGAATTGGTGGAAGCATATGGAAATCAAAGGAAAATGGAAGGAAAAAGTATGTTTGGGACTCTAGTAATCGAAAAGGAGATGGAAATCGAATGAATCTAGTGGAAATAGGTAGAAACAATTCCATCGAAGAGCCCTTCTATTTTCTTTCCAATTTTGAAGAGAAAGCTATAAAAATTGATGGAAATATGATGAAGTTACAAAAATGAGCTTGAAAGTTCTATTTCCTTCGGTTAGTTGAGATAAAGGATGATTTAGTCAACTTAAAAAAAATATTTCTTCTCATTTCATTACATTTCCACTTTTCATATCCAAATAAGGCTAAAAGTTCTATTTCCTTTTATTTCTTTTCCTTTCCATGGCTCTCCTTAGGTTTCCACTTTACTTAAAGTTGCCAAACATGATGTTAATGAGCTTGCAAGCTTAATCTAAACTTGATTTAATCTTAAGTATTGTAGAGGGTCATTTTGGATTCTCATGCTCTTGACCTTGCTTAATTTTCTCACATGCGAAAATGGGCCCTAAAGGATGAAATTTGTTTATAAAGCCTTATTGGGCTTTCTTATAAGCCTTAGGCTTATATTATAAAAGTATATGGGCATGTTTTTATTAAGCTTTACAAAGAATTGATTCTAACCTAACCCAAGCCCATCTACTATCTTCGTAATATTAAATATACAACCGAAAATAACCTTTACTAGTTACCATAGTTGATTACCTTTCACATATATGTTAATCAATAATTGAACAAATATGTGAGGGTACTTCAAATATCCATAAACCTCCCAAAAAAAGAAAACGATCTTCCCTCGAGTAGGTTAGCGTTGACAATTTACCTTCGACCTAAGGTTCCAGCAACCCAAGCCTACCGGAGAACTTAGCCAAGATGGTACCAAGGCCTCTCCTGCTTGAATCGAGGCTGGCCTTACATTTGCCCTGACTCTATTTGTCCTGCTTAGGTTCAGCCTTGAACATTATAGGAGCTCGTAGTCGAAAGCCTTTCCTTAACGCTCCCCAACCTCGAGAAGAGGGCTCGCCTCTAATCATGAAGATTGCCTTTGGAGAGCTTGTTAGTCAGCAAGCCAAGTACACTCCTTTTCTTGTGTTTCTCTCTCTTATCATTAAATGTTGAATGACTGCTTGATACTCAGCATACAACCTAGCCACCAAATTAGGGCGACCACCCACTACTGATGTGACAGGCTCATCTCCTAAGCTTTCACCAACTAATAGAAGGGTAGGTGTCTTTTCTTTTACTTGCAGCGCTATCCTCTCAAATTCCATGTTAGCCAACTACCATTTATTACGTGTCTTAGTAGGTCATATAAATAGAGATGAAGCCACTAGATAAGAGATCTTTTTTTCCTACTCTTAAGAACTCTCATATTCTCTTTGCCCCATTCATTATGGCCCTCTCTTTCCTTGCTAACTTGAGCGTTGAAGAGCTTTTGTTAGCTACACCACAGGAGACTTTTTTATAGGTCCTCCATTATGCATGGTTGATAAATCATCAAGAGTTTACATAGGAGTTATGTTTGTGAGATACATCATCACTACCTAGTTTTAGCATAGTTAAGAATTACTAAAACAATTCTTTATATGACACCCGGTTAGATTATAATAATTTTCCATAATAGAGATTGAGGGTATTGTTAAAAACACTACTTACATTTGATAAGAAAAATGGCGTGAAAAATACTCATTGGATAAAAGATATAAGAGTAAACAATTAGAAATCGAATAATAAATTTGAGAACTAAAAATTTGATTGAATATAAAATTCAGCAATTTCAAACATGATGTAAAGATCGAAAGAAGATATTTTAATATTATTGTTCCTAAGATTACTTAGGCAACGTACAATTTTGCTCATATTAACTTTTTGGATAAGGATAGCATAAGTAGTAATTTTATTAACACACTACTTATACCCGCTCTAATAGTAAAACAAAAAAGTGACTAAGATTTTTTATAAAATTTAGCGCAGCTCCTACAATTATAAAAAATCTCATGAAATTATTTAATTATATAAAAGTTGCTTCAAAGAACGTGACTTCATACGAAGGGGGGATCAAGATTTCTTCTTCTTCTTTCCTTTTTTTGTTTTTTTTTTCCCCACTTTATGACATCTGCACCCACAATGTGAATCGATAAAAGATAAAAAAAACTTTGACTATGGCAACAAACATTAGACCGTAAATATTCAATATTAAATTACTTTTTATATATAATAATTTAGGTTGCGAAAATTAAACCATATTAATATGGAAACACGGGTGATAAATGGCTAAAGCAATTCCGGATTTTTCAAACCATATTCTGCAGATTGGAAGAACCTATATGAATCGAAAATTCAAAATTGAAAATTCATTATTTGATTTTTCAACTTATATTGCTCAATTTTTAGTATGCTACATACCAATTAACAAGTCTCATAAAGGATAAGAAAACACTAAAAATCAATTTCATCCAAAAGGGTATAATCCAGTTTGATCCTTATAACCTAATGCTTTGAACATTACACATCTCTAACGAAATAGATCGCGTTAACAGTAATAACAGCAGTTAGCCAAAAAAAAAAAAAAAACTTGCATCATCAACAACATATAAGTAGGGCAATTAAATCCTAATAGCACAATCAAAATACCAACAATTATAAAAATCAAGGTCCTGAATTTACACATGATTGCTCAAATTGTGTGATTTGGATGTTCAATTAAATGATATTATTCAAACTAAAAGTATACGATGTATTTATTAGACAAAATATACAGACTGAATCACTAGAAGTACTTAGATTTTTCGCAGATCTAGTGGGGATATTTTACGGTTCCTGTCCTACACTGCCTTATGGCTATCCCTACCTGCAAGTACTCAAAAGAGGGTGGCTAAAAAAGATGGCTATGTGTGGGCTATTGTAATTGAGTGGATTCTAGCACGCCCTTTATCTCAAACATATGTTTCAAAGAATCTTTGGAACCACTAAAGATTCCAACCTAAGATCTATCCTACAAGTTGATGCAATAGCATGTAATTTGGACCAGCAAGCACACCAAAATTAAATTACATAATAAGTGATGCCCATGTGATCACCTAGTAGTCTATTAAGCATGATTTGAACGTTGAATTTGAACAAGTTCCTTTGCTGTTAGGGAAACAAATCAAAGGAATAACTATAAGGAGAGGATATAATTTATAAGTCTGCCTCCAACTCATAAGTGGTGCACAAAGAGTAGCCCTATGCTCCCTCTAACTGCAAATAAAGGTAAAGTTTTAATACACATGGTACATGTAAAGGATATACGTTTATATCCAAGTGTAAATAGATTATGCCTATTGAGGCTAAACCCAACCTAAGTCCACATTTTATTCATCAAGCATATGAAACCAACACAATCAACTTAACAACTTTAACTTATAGAATGAAACAACATGATGATTTATACTGCAACATAATTTATATCGATACTAATATTTATTTATTTGTTTATTTTTTAGTCTTTTAGTATAATAATCTATACTTAGTTATTTATATAACTTAATGGTAATCAAAATTTACAGTGAACTTTTTTGTTCACATTATGTATTTCAATTTTTAACTTCTTCTTTTTTTCCGTTTTATGACTATTGTAAGTATATTTATAGTTTTTTATAGCTAGTTTATACAAATTTTAGAAATTTTTATTTCTATATTTCGATTTTACAAACCTTACGTTTTAAATTTACAAACTTTCTAACGATTTCACGTAAAATTTTGAGTTCAAAAATCTTCATAGTTTGGTCTCTTTTAGGTCAACTCATGACACGTATATATAACAATGTTAATGCATATAATAGAGTTAGCCAATTATCATTGGACTCACTAACCCTTATCCTTATGCCCCTAAAAAATTTTAGTGCGTTTTGCTAGTTTCTAAATAAAAAATTTTATACGGATTATATATTAAATTACTATTTTGAGTACACAAATAGCTAGGGTTGTAAACGAAAGTTTAAACTTGGCTCATTAAAAATTATCAAGCTCAAATCGAACCAAGTTTTTACCAAGTTTAGAAATTATAGATTCAAGCTCGAATTCATTAAGAAATTTGAAACTTGAGCTTTGCTCGTTTAAATAAAAAAGCCCCAGCTTGTTTATTTATCGAACCTAACCACAAGTTTATTTAGATAAACGAACCTAAACAGGTCAAAACTCAAGCTCGAGTTTGAATTGAAGCTCAAAATTAATTCAAAAATTTCAAAATATACCTTTTTTCATAATTTTTTAAATTATATTGGTCTTATTTTTATATTCTCATTCATGCTTTTAAATTTAGTATGGTCTTTAATATATATTATATCGGCTCATGAATTTACTAACAGGCTTACTTGCAAGTGAGTTTAGGAGTCTAAATAGGAGCTTGAACTTGATTTGTTTGTATAAATAAATTTTATTTTGAGCTCAAACTCTACTCATTTATGAATCAAGCTCAAGTTGAACTTCAGTAACTCACGAGCAGTTTGACTCATTTACAGCGTTGTAATTATGAAATGTTTTATGAGCATTGTATGATATTTTTTCTCGTTTATTATACTTCTAACAAATTAAAAATTTTGTCAATGTATATGATAATCATAAACATCTCTCCCCCTATACAAGCGGTTTCTTATGGTACTTCTTTTAAAATACTTGGTCATGTTAATTATTGTCCATATACCAATTAAAAAATCCTCCTTATGTTATAAAGGAGTCCAATGATTGTTTTTTTCATGATATTGCCTTACCTTACTTTGTCACAATTTTAATAAATTAACACGTTTTTATAGCATGTATTATAACTGTTTGGAGTCATATATTTTCCCCAAACAATATGTAATGCATTGTCTAAGTTGCGAATCAACTTATATTGCTTTATGTTTGGAAAATGTAGTCACTTCAAATAAAATAATGGCCTGTCCTTACAAAGAAAAAAGAAAAAGTATACAGTGTAGTTAATAAATTAGTTGGAGCGAAGGTTGGGATCAAATTCTCTTGGACCATGCTTGTTGGAGGGTGTCATGATGGCTTTCACTAAAATCGTGATAAAAAAAAGAAGGAATTATAATAGTGGAGTGTGGACCAAATTATATTCCCATTTAGATGTATATACATACATGTATATATATTAATATTATATATAATATTTTACATATAGTCTAATATATAATCAAGTCATAATATTTTTTACTTTCATGTGGACGGTCTTGAGACGTTTATTGTTTTCAGCATATATATCTAAATCTAAATGCGCTTACCTACTTATATATATATATATATATATATATAATATGTGGGATAAAGTTAACATAAATACCTAAACTTTTATATATATTTTTTATTTTAATACCTAAACTTTAAATTTATTCATTTTATTACCTTAACTTTTTAAATGAGACAAGTTCATATTTCTATTACAATAATTGTTATTAGAAAATGATAAAATAATAATATAAGTACATCAATATTCGTTTTATTTTCATTTTAATGCTCAAACTTTATTTTTTATTTCATTTTGGTACTTTAACATTTTAAAAAGAAAAAAATAAATATTCTTTATAACAATTATTATAACAAAAATACTGATATGTCTTATTTAAAAAGTTACGGTACTAAAATAAACAAATTTAAAATTTAGGTACTAAATAAAATAAAAGAATAAAAGTTTAGATACTTCTAATGACTTTGTCCCTATATATATATATATATATTTATATAATATACATGTGCCTATAAATGATATTTTGCATAGAAATTTTGTTTTTTTACTAACAGCACGATAATAACGGTGATTTTAGCTCTATTTATCGGCTTAACTAAGATACAACTTATTTGAAATTGAGCAATGAATATAACTCATAAAGAGGAATTCTTTTGCGGCATCCATATATTCCATGGTTTCATGCAGAAAGCAGGGTGAGACCAGCAATTATATTTTTTTCTAAGATTTTCTTCTTGAAATATGTTATTATCACTATATTCTTTCTAATATTTAACCAAAATTAAAAATTTTAGTAAGATTTTGTATTAATACAAATGAAATAAATACATAGAAAACTTATATAAGATGCAACCGAACAAGGCCAAAGTATATCCTTTATTCGTTTATTCCCATAGGCATGCTCGTCGTCCCACTCCCAAAGAAACTATGAGGGAATTTTACTATGCACACGGCAAAGCATGAACGCAGCTTCAAATCTTTTACCGCACGTTCAGTAACCATGAATGCAGTCGGAATCGCACAGCTATTACGTGGGCCCCCTCTTACAACGTTCCGTTGGACTTTTGCATCCCTCATACCCATTCGGCCGAAATTCACATTAAAGATGCTCGTGTTATATGGATTCATTCCCAGGAGAAAAGAATCGAAATTCCTCGTCCAACACAACCTTTTTTATCCTAATATTATTCTCAATCTGACTTTTACATTTCATTACTATTATTTATTTGAAGATATTTTAAAAATTTCTCTTTTAATTCATGTCTTGTTTTCTATTTTAGGAAGTAAACAACATAATAATAATTCAGTTTTACTCAATAAAACATTGTAATACCTATTCATTACTTAATATATATCTATTCTGTTTCTAAGTCATTGCAATTTGATTCTTCTCTTATTCTATTTAGCCAACTAAATGAACTCTTAGACTATAATTTGTTGTATCTTTCTTAAAGAAGTTTGATAGATTTTTTGTTCCCCACAAATTAGTATACTTATTATAATTATGGCAGATTTTATGGTCCTGTCCATTATCTTGACAAAATTGATTCTATTCTTCATCTTACCATTCATTCACATATTTTAAAATTTAAATCATTGAATTCCAAATTTATTTGTTGATTTAGATTTAAAATAATGCAAATCAATGATGAAATAGATAGTAGCACCGATCTTGTAAAAAATAACAACGAGATCGTATAAAAATCCTATAATTATAGGGAAGAGAAAAATCGAATCTAATTCATTTGGAGATCAAGATTTATACTACTCAATTATAATGATCTTAGCAAGTTCGATAAAATCTAATACTAAATAAATAAAAGAGACAACTAAAAGTACCAATTTTTTGAGTTAAAACTCGAGCTCTTTTGGGATAACTCAAATAAATCATTGGAGTATATGAAATCACTTATTTGTTCTAGTGAGTAGTTAATTAGTCATCTACAATATGGATGTTAAAAGAACTTAAATTACAATATTTATTCAATATATCAAATAACAGCATCAATTTAATTTTGATTAAGAGAATGAAAAAAATATGAAGAGAGAAAAAAATAAACATGAATTTTTTTTATTATTGTAATTTCCATCACTACCCTTTTATGTTTACTTTAAGTAGAAAGCACATTTCCTTTTATTATTAGTCTAAATATAGATTTGAGGCACTACACTAAAAGTTTATGGACCTTAATCAAACTTAATAGAGTAGTTTGTTAAATTATGGCGTGTATTTATACTATATTTATCTTACTTAAAATAAGATTACAGTGTTCGGTAGGGAGGGAAAAATAAAAAAAAAAAGATGTCTCATTTTGTCATCGCATAATGCGATTTTTCCTAAAAGAAACATGGATGTAAGAGTTATGAGATTATTATATAAAAATTGACACCTCAAGTTAAAGGGTGTAGTTACCTATGGTATGTCCATACTTACAAGTAAGAATACAATATGTCTATAGCATTTGCGACACACGATCTAACCAATGCCAATGGTTAGCCGATACTTGAAAGGCAAAGGGGTCGCAAAAGATAACTATTAGTTTTGCGAGTAACCTAACCAATTGATAAATTACTAAAGACAATGTCTATATCATATACATTGATACCATTAAATTAATATATACACAAGCAATTAAAGCAACTTTCAATTTTTATTTCACTATTATCATTTACTCTTAACCAATCACACTCATTAAATAGAGGACACTTAGTTCTGATTTCTCAACCGAATATAACCTCTAATAATTAGTCAATGGCCTCGTTCCCTACTTCTCCTAAGGCAATGATGCTTAAAGTAACCACTTTTCTTGTTTCTTATTTTATTTTATTTTATTTTTGACTCATGGATGTACGATCCCTATCATATATGCACCTCAGCAAAAGAACCATGATTCCTAAGTCACTTTCCCCTAACTCCTAGGTTCACTCAAATGGCCATGTTGGCTTTGTTTACCACTTGTATTCTCTTATTTGCATTAGGAGTATTTCTCCTTTTCTTACTCAAACACTGCAACACACTCAAATGATCGTTGCCAATTGATTGATGACTTATATTCCTTACTACACGCTAAGAGTGGATGTTCGACCACTCTAATAGTCATCATAGGTTAGTTCATGACACCCTTACCCTAGCATACTAAGAATAAGTATGTAGTGACATGCATAACTCAACTATCAGTTAACACTAAAAATGCGTCTTTGGGGCTAGTCTAAATTATTTTATTTCAGTTCATGTGACATGTATCACATCTCAAAGTGGCAGAATTGTAACAGCCCCGCCGTATAAACTATTCTAAGATAGAAGTTGGCCTTACAACCACTATCTTAAACCTGATTTACACAAGGTGTCCACGACTAATCCGCTTTGAAATAAACAGTTTGTAATTTAAATAAATTATTTACTTAAGAAATCGAGGAAATATATATTTTCACTATAATTCAGTTATTACAATTAAAGTTTACAATATTTCTTCGTAATATATTTCTTAATTATTACATTATTCAGAAATGAAAAATTCTAAAGTAAAAGCTTAAACCTTAAAAATATGTATTTAGTCTTCAAATGTTTTTCCTCACTCTCCAAGATCCAGTAGTTGTTAGCTTCAAAGCAGTTGTATATCGCTTCTTAGCCAGCACCTACACGACGTCTATAGGGATGTGAGCAACCACAGCTCAGTAAGTTAGGATGGAGGACTTAAAACTATACCATAAACACAATAAGGTTATCAACCAACTTATTAGGTGCAATGCATGTTCAAGCAAATGCCATCGCACGACGTTGTCCGGCCCGTCGTGAGATTAGAGAAATTGCGTCTGCACTAATTTAGGTTAAGGAGTTGCCGTTAATGCAACAGCTTACAACTAAACCCAGGCTTGTGCAATGGAGACCTCGCTCTTCCCGCGATTACCTTCGAACCATTGACTTTACCTTCCCTGCGACCTCCTCACCTGTTACTTAGTTCGACTAAGAATGAAAAAGGGACCCTTTACAATCCTGCGCTATCCCTTTTGAAGGGGTCGGTATTTGGCTGAAGAATCCTAGGTTTCTCCTAATGAGTTGCCATGCAGGTTCAATTATAATTACAAATCGTATATTCGATTAGGTCCAGTTTAGAGTGATCAATTATTTCATATAAATCACACGATACAAGCCAGAATAACAAACAGAATTATAGCATCACTCATAATCAAGCACATGTACACATCCAACTATCTAACAAGCACAACTAAATATAATCTCAAGCCTCCAAAATACAGCAACGTATTAATCTTAACTTACCTCGACTCCTTACTCACTCACTCGAGGTCCGATTTGCTCAGGCCATCGCCGATCATCCCTATAACACAAACGTGGTTTCAGTTTTTCATATAACTATTATAGGTTCGTTTTATCCTATAACGCTTATTGTTATGTGTTGTTTAGGGTTTAATGTACCTAATTATCTAAGTCTTAAGTCTTTTATAATTATTCTAGGTTTGAGGTTAGGTTCGGGTTCAGTTTCCACATCAATTTCTAAATTAGGTTTTAGTTCGATTTCTAAGTACTGTTTTATACTTGAACCTTAGAAATTCATTTCAACTCATAATGTGAAATTAATTACATTGCTTCCTGATATCCTAAATACCATCATTACCCCTAATCAGTATTTTATTTCACCCAATACACTTAAATCCTTAATAGTGCACCGAATTTACTCCTGATGTAAGAAATTTTTACATTTTTCATATAATTCCATAAATTCAAGTTTTCTATCAGTTTTATTATATATCCCTTATTATTTATATAATATCAATTTTTATCCTAATATTTTCTATTTATTATATTTCCAATAATTACATATTATGTATTATCACTTATTATGTATATAATACATTTTTAATATTTCTATCACTCTAATTACCATCTCCCAACATCAATTATCATTTCAAAGTGTCTAAATTCATCTTAAATCAGATTTTACACCTAATTATCCTAATTTACAAAACTAACTTAAAATTTACTATTTTTCCCTATTACTCATTTACTATATAATTAACCTGATAATTACATCTAACACCTTAAATGCTACAAGTATCATACTTCATCAGATTTCAACATCCTAAAACATATAATTATTCACTAAATCAGTAATTAACCATTTAATTATTTAATTAACCCTAAATTACCCATTTTATGCCTTATTTTAGGGCCTAAAAATTATCTAAAATTTTTAAAAATTAATTTTTGAAAACGGGCTTCATAATATTGTTTTATATCATCTAAGTAATCTACACAAAAATTTTGAGCTCAAAACTACATTCCTAAGGTCATTTATTTCTAAACCGAAATATGTTTGGTTTTGCATAATTTCTTAAGGATCATATATCATGAGATATATTTTCATCAAAATAATATTTTTCCTAGAAACTACATACAAAAATATTTTAGAATAACAAAATTCATAATTTTCTAAGAATATTTACTATTTTTACAAAATTACACAAAATCGAGCTAAAAATCGGACTCACCGATCTGAGTGTCTTCGGCCACCGCCAGCCGCCGTCCACTCCCAACTGCTCGTCTGATGTAAGTTCCCCTTTATGGCCCTAATTACACAGTTTTTATTTATTTTTTTCCTAACCCTAATTTTTCTCTCAATTTCACCTCTCTCTATTTTTCTCACTCTCCAAACTGACTAAATGAGCTTTTGAAATTTTCTTACTATTTATAGAGCTTTAGGAAAATTATTGTGTATTAATTAGACAAGACAATTGCCTTATCTTCTTCCAATTTGACTTTTGTGTTGTTTTAATTTAATTGGCTAATTTTTTTCTTATTTTCCCCAGCTGTCACGACCTATATCTGAATCATTCCTTATTTTTCCTAATTTTTCTTGATTTTTTCTTAATTAATTATGAATTTTCTTTAATTATTTAGTAGTATTTTAGCACATTTCGCGTATTTTAAGTAATTACGTGTATTTCTTCTTACATGTAAATTCATATATAGTACAAATAAATATTCCTAAATATTATTTAGGTCATTTTATGATTTTTAGTATACATATAATTTATCTCTAACGATTCGTTAATTATCGGAATGTATTTTACGCATTTTCGATAAATAACGAGTTAATACTTAAAATTTGAAAATTTTATAATTTCCTATTTTGTTACTTATTTTCTTAAATTCGAATTTACGAGGTTATTTTTACTAATATTTCTAGCTTTACTTTATAATTTAGGCTTGATCGGATCTTTTAGCCGATCGAAACCTTGAGCGAGTGATTATGGGGCTTACAACATGTACATAAAAATATTACAATATAAACACACAACAAAAAATAAAATAAAAAGGATCTAAAGGGCATACTAATTCACGTGAAAATGCATCAAGACAAATCATGAACCCATGTCATGACTCACCAGATTAAAGGGCACAGTCCAATTGAAAGAGCCCACTTGCTCAGCTATTCCACGTAGACGATACTCACCAAATTCGTGGTAGTTCTTGAAGCATTAGTGGAAACTCAGTTTATTAGCGTCAGGATGTCTTCAGCTTGGGTGTAAGCCCCTAAAATTGAGTTTAGAACAACTGAGTCTAAATTTAGGATCTTTAGGAAAACTTATCCAATTAAGCCCAAACTTTACGATTAAGATAGAAAAGTTAGTCAAGGTGATATAGTGAAGTTAGATTTTGGAAATAAAGACCCAAAATCCTAATTTTACCCTTAGAAGTAAGATTATTCAATATAGTACTAAAATACTCGGAATCCCTAAAATTGAGTTCAAATTACAACTAGAATTTAGAGATAAGTTGATTGAGTTATAAAATGAGATACTATAGTATAATTTACTATATGAATATACACATATTTTTATGAGTATACTCAGTATAAATAATTATTATACTCGTAAATTATCCCTAAATTACATAATTATATATATATATATATATATTGTGTTGAATTCATAAAATTATTTAAGAGAACATATCCTAAAAATCAAAGATATGGTAGAAACTTAATTATATGAGTAAAGTTATATATTGCACGTGATATTTACATAGGGTATATACTCTTATACTAAATAAATAACTAAGTCTTAATATATAATATCTATATTTAAGTAATTATTTAATAAAAAACTTGACCAAATGCATTGAAGATTGCTGGACAAAGTTGCGTGGCAAGAGATTAAGACTTTATAGCTGATTCAAAAGTGAGTTTCCTAACAATTAAGCACCTCATGCTTAGGTAAATTAAAAAGAAAGTTGAAAATAAATATAAAATAATTAGGGAATTAATTATCTAACCGACTTGGAGCCACTATAAAAGACCAAGACCTTTAGATATGTGAAGTTTAGCAGTTTAGAATAAAAAACACTTAGAAGAAAAAAAAATGGGAAATTAAAAAGAAATAGAAAAAAACAGAGCAACCATCGTGCCCTTGCTGTACTAGACCCAGACGATCACTTGACGATGAACCTGAGCGTCCACCACCAGTCCACGTCGCATTTAAGCTGTCTAACATACCCCTAACCGCCACCGGCCACTGAAGAGTCCAAGAACATGTAGGTCGATTCTCTACCTTATTTTTCAATAATTTGTAAAAATATCAAATCTACTCATAAAATTATAAAAAAAAAAAATTGTACTTAGGTTATTTTGAATATGCTTTCATGTGATATTTTTATTTTTGAAAAATTAGTAATATTTAATATATCTTCTTAAGAAATCTACTGTTCGTCCGAATTTAGAATTGTAAAATAAATGTATTAAATGATGTTATTTCTAGTTGAAAATTTTTGTGTAGGATGTATATGATATATAGATAATTGCTATGTAAGCTGAAATTATGAATTTAATAGGAAATTATGAAATTAATTTATGAAATGGGCATGTACTGATCTCTAGTGAATAATAACAATGTAAGATCAAAATGAAATTTATTTGGTGTAAAAACAATCATGATTGAGTAATTTATGATAATTTAGGGGTAAAATCGTAAATATAAATATATAGGTGATAGGTCGGAAACTTCAAACCAAGTGACAATTGAATTTCCTATATTTTTAGAAGTTTATAAAAATTTTTGGAGAATTATTTGATAACCTAAAATGTTTATTATGAATTTACTTAGTAAAATGGCTTAAATTACAAGTCGAGGCATATTTTTAATATTAATAAGTTAAAATAAATTAAATAGTGAAACAAAAACTATATACATAATTGCTTATTGGTTGGGATTAAAGGAGTATTTTTATTATATTTATGGATATTTTCTTATTGGGATACACTTTAGGTATATTAGGGTGGATAATACTAATATTGTAACGTTATATAAACAAATTAGGTAAAATATAATTTAATAACATAAATTAGGTATAAAACGATAATATTTAGATAGATATGTATAACTGTATTAAAAAAAACTTGAATTACCCGTTAAAAGCCATCTCTAGAAACAAGACTCGTAAAACATGTCGTTAGGTCTATACGAACCCAACGACACTAATATTGTTAAAATCGGACAACCTTAACTAATATAACCTATGACTTTATCATATTCTATAATATACATATTTCGGTAACCCTATCAGAATTAAAACATGAATTAATAAATTAAAAGTACGTTTCGATACTATTGAAATGATATATAATACGTAATAGTATAGATGGCGTACAGTATCAACAATTAATAACTTAATTCGATATATAGTGATATATATATATTGGAAATAATATATATATATATATATATAAATAATCGTTTTAAATTAAACCATAATGTTTGGGTAATTACTACGAAAACATTATTTGGGTCTTTTGTGTAAATAAGATCTTCCAATACAAAGATGATTGACGACTCAAGTTAGCAATAGTGAGTCTCTAAACAAGTAAGTTGGGATTGTGGTTTGACTGATTGTTGGGATACTGTTTTAAATTATTCGGAGACCCAAGAATATTTCTAGTTGTGTTTGTAGTTAGTTGACTGTGCACATGCCGTGTGTGTGGATGATATTCAGTTATGACTGGAGTTGAACTTCTTGGTATGTTGTTTTACATGTTTGCATTGTTTTTATATTGTATAAACTTGTTGACCACCCTTAATTAAAACTAACGTTTATTCAACTAAAATGAAACTGGATATACATAATACCCATTAAGGAAAACGATTAAAAGTGTTAAGCCAAATACTGACTTCCTTTGATGAGAATAGCTGAAATGGTCATTTTCCCATCCTTAGTCGAACAAAGTGACAACGAGGAGGTCGCGGTAAGGTTGGGGGCCGTGGTTCGAAGGTGATCATAGGAGGAGGGTGTTCACTATTGCACAAACCTGGGTTTAATCTGACTTGAGTCATAATGAAACTCCTCAATCCGGATTGGAGCAGATATAATTTCTCTAACCTCACAGTAGACTGAATAACCTTGCTTGTGATTGTATGGTACTCTTTTGACTCTATCCCACTTACTGAACTAGTTGTGCTTACATCCCCATAAACTCTTTTGCAGATGTTGAGTAAGGTTAAGATGTTCAGATACTACCGTTCTCAAGTTAGTGTGCTACTGTTTGGGAAAATGAGAAACGAGGAATTAACTAAACCTGGGCTTTTAATCTTTCTTTTTATCTTTTCTATTGAATTTTGAGAAGACTAATTGGGAATTTCCTAGGACGCTCACTAGTTTCCTATCTTATGTAAATAGTTCGTAAACCTGTGGCTTTTTAGTAAACTCTGATTGTAAATTATAACTCTAATGTAAGACGTTTATGTTAGTATTGTTGTGATACTAGACAACAGATTATATAAAACAAGTATTTTGTAAAGCTCTACCACAAATTCGGTTATTAACAAGTGTCAAAATAGACGTTTTAAGTTAGTTAAGTCATATACGCCTTGTGTAGACTATATCTACGATAGTAGCTCTGAGGTCAGTTTCTATATTAGGTTGGTTTACATGGCGGGACCGTTATAATTCCTCATGTTCAAGGCGTGACATCGAGTATGACCTCTAGGAGCCCAACCTTATGATGACTCTCCTTGTCGATACCTTGCTAACGAGAGTTAGGGGGAAGACAAGCATTGATAGGTTATTTTGGAAACTAGACTCCCAAAACCCATACCAACCTATCTTTAGGCTCATGTCCAACAAATGATAACTTAACTTGACCTTAAAATTGAACTCTTCCAAAAATGCAACATTGCTCTCATGACTCTTATTCCTAAACCTCTAAAAGGTTAGAGTACTTGCTTAAAGGGCTTGGTTGAGGATAGACGTACACTTAAGAGACATGTTGACCTCTAAGAATGGAAGGCCTTGATTTGTATTTTAGGTTCTAATTCATGAACCTGCATCTATTTGAAGTTCTATAAAGAACTTCTTTCTATTAGAGCTTCTACTTTTACGTCTTATAGAATTTCTACGATAACTTATATTAGAGCTTTTGATAGATCTTTTAATAAAACTTTTGCTAGAGCTCTAGGTAGAATTTTCATTAGAGATTTTTTTTGCCAAGACTTCTTCTAATTTTGCTTCTATGTAGATGGTTGCTTTGTTTAAATCCTTCTAAAGCTCTTCCCAACCGACTAAAATTTGGTTTAGATTCTTAACTTAACCAGGTTAAAATTTCTCTTTCCTAGATGATCAGAATTTTCTTTCAAGTTGATTTGCCAGTTGTTTCTTAGTTGATCAATACAGCTTTAAGTAAAACTTTCATTAAAGCTTCTAGTTTGGTAAGACTTCTTCTTACTTTACTTCTACATAATCGGTTGATTTATTACAATCCTTCTAAACCTCTTCCTTATTGGTCAGAATTCAACTTCAACTTAATTGGGTCAAAACTTTTTTTTCTTAAATGATGAAAACTTTCTTTTAAGTCGATTCATAACTTCTTTCTTAACTGATGGAGACTTTATTCTCATTTGTCACAAATATATTCTAATTGGTCAAAACTTATTTAAGACAAAAATTGTACAGTAATAGTATCAATAAACGTTTAATAAAGTGGTTTATCTTTGAAATATTTAGATATTACTTATTTATTTACTCTTCAAGGATATTTATTGAAGCATTTAGTTGAAACACACATTTTCAAAATGTAAAGGGACAAAGCGTATGTAGATCAAATTAAGAAGACAATCTTTTTACGTCAAATATTTGGAAAGTCGAGTAATGGTTGCTTGAGATAAGCCTTTGTAATTTTAAAAACCTTCATTCGATTTTCTTTATCAACCCTTTGATTGGACCCCTTTAAAATTTGTCAAAATAAATACCAAACTTTTTCTTTTTACAGCGCGACTTTCATTAGAACATGATACTTTCCCAACAAACAATCTCTTACTTGTTATATATTCTTGAAAAAAAAAAAAAAAATACTCTAGGTTTTTTATTCATCACAATTTAGCAAACATTTCCAAAAATACCTAAATTATTCTATTTCTATTTTGATTGGTCGAAGGATGTGTTTAAGTGCTAAAACCATCTAATATCGGTGTTGAGAGAACTTAATTTTAATATAACAATAAGAAGTTTTTATTAAATCACGAGATACGAATAAGACGACAGCATTTAAGTATTAGATTTACAATGGGTATCAAATATCTAACTTCAAATAAATTAGAAAATATTTTATTAAAAAAAAAAGAGCACATTCCACACGAACAAACGGACGATCCGATATACATATATGTGATTTTGGATATAACTTCAACTAACTCATTAATTAATGGCCTCGTGTATTACTAAGATTTATTGCATAATAAATTGCTACATTGCGGGCTTTTCAAGCAGGTGGACCATGACATCATGACTCATTGATCATGACATCAGTTGTCTCGTACCCTAGCGGCCCTACATCATCATTCTTCCAAGTGAATGTTTTAATTTTTAAAAGTTCCTAGTCATATAATTTTACTAGGGTAAATATAAAAAAAAAAAATGCACTCTTGATGGCTAAAATGGATTCAATAATTTTTTATTTTAATCCACCACAATATATATTAAAAATATACGATTTTTGTTAATCTTTTAGGATCAACTTTCGTTTTATTACATGTCATCGCATGATTGTTGGAAAAAAAAAAACATAAAAAAGAATGATAAGACAAAAAGAAAAAATATACATTTAATTCTTAATATTAATTTGTTTTTCTTTTTAACTTCTCCTATTTTTTTCTCTTCCATTTGTGATTTAATGTTTCAAACTGTTTAAAAATAGTACTTTTGTTTTATTATTAAAATTTTTATCAATTTATTACACTTGTCAGCTTTTAATTGGTCAAAATAATTATTTAAAAAATGATATTTCCAAATATGTTGATTTATATGATATAATGAAAATAAATATTTAGTATATTTGATTATTGAATATAATAAAATAATACAAAATTACAAAAAAAATTAAAAATAAGAAAATGGGATGAAAAAATTGGGCAATTAACTAGCTTGGTCGACTACCTCAAGACATTATAAGCAAATACATGCTTAAGATGCATGGAAAATTTCACAAATTTGATAAAAGTCTTATTTTTTAATAGCTTGAAAACTTTAAAAATTCAAATAGAAAGAAAAAAAATTAAAGGAGTCAAATCAAAAAGTAGATAACAACTAAGAATTAAGGTGTACTTTCCTAAATAAAACTCCATATAATGCAAGAGAACGTAAGCAACCAATGTCTATAGTGGTTAATTTGCTAATCTTGTTATAATTGAATCTCTTGTTTTTTTTTTTCACTAGGGCCATTGTAGTCTGGTAGTATTGCCATTAAACTCCCATTAGAATAAATTAGAGTTCGAATCTCTTCTTTTTCATAGTTGACTAAAAAAAATATCTTTTTTTTAAATATTGAGTTATCAAACTATTTTATAATTATTATGGTCATAACAATTTAATGGTATAAATATTAGTTTTTTAATAAAAAAAAAAAGATTCAAATCTTCCCTCTTTTAAGTTAAAATATAATTGAGCTTAATTATAATAATGACCTTAGATGGTCAAACATAGATTGGGCTATATACACATGAACGGATAATCCATGATAATGTTAATGTGACAATTGGACCATATGTAGCCCGCCTTAGTGGAGTCAATTTAAATTGCCTCTGACTTAAAACAGCTTTTGAACCATTAGATTTATTGTGTTAATCATGGTAAAAAAGATATAATAATGCTCCCATGACTTTTGGTTCTTGCTTAAGATTCTAAAGCATGGATGCACAAAGTGAAACATAATCATTTGACTAGCCATTGCTATGAGCTAAGTTCAATTTAATACATTTAATGTGAAATGGGTAACAATTGTGATAAAATACTCTTTTATATTAGGTCTAAAAGGTTTTAATATGTAAATAAAAACGATTTATTTATTAATCGTGTATAAAATTCTAAACCTATTATCCAATTCATTTAATAAACATATTTCACATTCAAATTTGAGTAGAAAATCCAAAATAAATCTTAACTCAAGTCTACTAAAAAATTATAAAGGAATGGATTTCTTGAAAAAATTAAAGCTAGAAAAAAAAAAAAAGAAACTAATGAATTAAACTCTTCATACAACAATAAAAAATTAGATAAAAGTTATAACCAAAATAACCTCCAATGAAACATAACAATATAATCTATTCATTTGCTAAAGTATTAAAGGAATCGCGTCTTCGTCTCTCATCAATTATTGACTTTTATACAATATTTCAAGAAAAATGAGAACTTTAATCTAACATGCAGGAATAGCGGTAAAATTTTATAATATATGAAAAATGTTGACATTATAAAATGACAATAACCTATAGATTTAATGATATTATTATTTTTCTTTCGTTATTCTCGTGTAAAAGTAGTTGTAATGTTTTGTTTATTTTCAACATATCTGTATTACATCGTTAAGGTAGTAGTGCTCCCATGTATATGTGTTTTTTTCTAAATAACGATGAAGTTAACTATTGTTACTTTTAGAATGAGATAATTCCAACTAATCAATTGCTTATTTTTAATTTGTTACGTACTCTGACGTTCGACGACGGGACGAGTACAGAAAAGCAGAAAGGGCAAAAAAAAAAAACCAAACAAATTTGGTCCGATGGGTTCAAGAGTCACGACTCATACGCAGAACCATTCGAACTGCCGAGTCTATAAACTCAACACCAAACCAACGTAAATGGTTTCGAGACATTTCGGCTAAAGAGGTCCCCCACCACACCCCACCTCACGCTGTTGGGCCAGGATTCCTTGCCCACAGGCCACATCTAAAGGGGGAATAGTTATCATCTTGTAAATGTTTTATGAGTTTATTCAAGAATCTAAAAAACGTAAAAGTTAGATTACGTTCATATTCCAATAAACTTTATAAATAGTATCGATATCATATTTTTTTCAAAATACAACGTTTACGTTCCTACTTCTTTTCTATTTAGATACTGTCATATTATAAAATCTAACATATTATCGCGTTATTTTAATTATTAGGCCAATTTCTTATATACGGAAGAGGTTTGACAGTTACATCTATTTCTACAAGCACTCGCACGTGTCTTCCTTTTTCGTTTTCTCTATCTTTAGATGTATTGAGGGATAAACAATTTTGCAATAACTAATTCTGGAACCATGGCTAGCTCCCTAAGTAATGCAACATTATGAATCAAGGGGACCACTGGTCCACTATGTGTGGTTCCATCTAACAATCTTTTCCTTGCCGTTGTAAATTCCTTAAGACCCCCTTCATCAAGATCTCCTCGGCTTCTCCTATTTCAATATACCCATACATGAAGCTTGTCATACGTCAGGACACAACAGACCCAAACAAAACTGCATAATCTCACAAATCAGAAACAAATGGGTAGTGGGTAGCGTCTCTATTCCGAAAATATTAATATAAAAAAATTTAACAAGTGTTGTTAAGGACTTGTTGACAGCCAAAAGATAAAGAATTTTTTATTTTAACATCATTTTATGCTTTTCTGTTTTTATAAAATGCATAATTAACCTTAAAAAAAGACGAAATGTTTCGTTTTTTAAAATTTATTAACAGGTATCTTGAAGATTTTATTACAAACCTTAATGAATACATGAAAATGAAAAACGATGAGGCAAGGGAATGACATCTCAAGTGTTATTCTATTTTGTACGTACATGAAACAACAACAATAACAACAAACATGAATACAATACTATGTGTATATATAAAACACGAAGAGCATGTGTTGTGCTTATCATTACATAACAAGAAAACGCCAACTCACTAAAACACAAACAACCTCTCTATCCAATACGGGCAGCTCCAAACAAAAAAACTTCCTTAAATTTGGCTGCTTCTTCCTCTCCTTCTTCTTCTTCTACCAAAAACAATTCCCATGTTAGTTTCTTTCCTCATACTTGCTTCTTTACTTAGTCCTACTGTGTCGGTACCCAATAATGCAACAGCTTTAATAATCTCTCATCACTGCCATCGTGGTCATCATCATCATCATCGATTCAGGCCTGTTAAGGAGTTGCACAAGTTGGAGAAAGTCCATGCTTACCTCAAGAGAATCAACAAGCCAGCCATCAAGACCATTCGGGTTTCAATTTTGATCCTTATTTTTTTCCTTTTGATTTTCAATCTCGTACTTGACATGTATAATGTTACTAAAAGATGTTGGCCTTTTGTTTGTTTTAATTGAAAAATTTGCAGAGCCCGGATGGCGATTTGATAGATTGTGTTCTTACTCATCTTCAACCAGCTTTTGATCATCCCAAGCTGAGAGGGCACAAACCATTGGTGAGGAATGTTTGGAAACATTAATTCTGCAATTGCACGATTGTATCGTAACCTTTCAAAGCTTCGTTACCCGCTATATCTGAACCATAGAACTTGTGAAAACCGCTCGAAAGTGGAAAGATTCATGGAGCTATTGAACGGTGGAGATTCATTTGGGAAATATCGTTTCTTAGTTCGTTTATAAACATTGTATTGATAAAATATATTTTTAATATGAGTGGCTTTGTGCGATTTGATGTTATATGAGAATGGAATGTATAGGATCCACCAGAGAGGCCAAAGAGGAATGAGACAACGAATGAAGAGATGGAGATGGAGATGGAGAATTTCCAAATGTGGTCCATGTCAGGTGAATCATGTCCAGAAGGAACAATTCCTATAAGAAGAACCACAGAGGAAGACATCCTCAGAGCTAGTCATATCAGAAGGTTTGGAAGAAAACTGAGAAGAAGAGTAAGGAGAGATTCAACTGGCGGTGGCCATGAGGTTAGCAAATGAACACGAAATGTTTGGTACTAACCGCGTTCCCCCTAGTTCTATCCCGTTCTTGATTGTCACCTCAACCGTTGTATCAGCATCCTAACAAGCTAAATCAAGGGAAATAAAGAAAAAAAAAGTAAACTGAGAGCATCCATTTCCATTCTATCTATATTACTGATCTCATTTTCCTGTAAATCGCCTAAAGTAGGAGTAACTAGTTTGAATAATTCAATTTTGCAGTCTCATGAATCTGTACCTGGAGGGGATATAAACTTTTAATTTTCGGCATCCTTTCATTGCAAAATTTGATGTGCACATGCTAGGTCCATGCAATAAATTCAGACAGCTACCTAGCAACAACTGTTTGATTGATCATTTGACACCCATTTTTCCGACCCAGTACCTCGACAAAGGTTGTTGATGAGATTTAATGCAGGAAAACTGATTTTTTTTTTTGGTTTTGCTTATATTGCAGCATGCAGTAGTGTATGTCAATGGGAATCAATTCTATGGAGCTAAGGCCGGCATCAACGTGTGGGCGCCGCGAGTAACCGATCAATACGAGTTCAGCTTATCACAAATATGGATCATCTCTGGATCTTTTGGCAATGATCTTAATACAATCGAAGCTGGATGGCAGGTAGGATACAAATATGAGAGATTTCCTTCGTTTCAGATTAATAGTCCTAGTTAATGAAATTTTAATACCACGTTCCAACTTTGTTTGACAGGTTAGTCCAGAGCTTTATGGAGACAACTATCCAAGATTCTTCACTTATTGGACGGTACGTATGAACTAACTATTCAATATGATTTCAGAAACAAAAGAATAGGAGGATTTATCAGTACTTATATGTTACGTACTTTAATGAGTAATGGATATATACCGATTATATTTAAATATATAATAATGGTAGTAGATAATTTCTGAAAAGCTATATGTACGTTTTGAAAACGCTGTGATATATCGAAATATTTATATCGAATTACTTACAAGATGTGTAAGTATTTATGATTATGATATTTTCTGAAGACCCATAAGGAGAGGGGTTCAAATAAAAAAGCACTGATAGTGATCTTAATTGACAGACTGATGCATACCAAACAACTGGGTGCTACAATTTACTTTGCTCTGGTTTTGTCCAAATCAATAGGAGAATTGCTATTGGGGCAGCAATATACCCAAGATCAACATATAGAGGCAAACAATTTGATATCTCTCTCATGGTTTGGAAGGTGAGTTGTTGCCAACTTCACTTGTCCACCTTTCCTTCTTTTGTACCTCTTATTCATTTTACCATTCTTTTAAGAAAGTTGCTTTCAAAAAATCCCCTCACGTCCTGCACTCATCTAACCAAATGGCTTTTATTTTCACTATACTATATAGTTTTTTATTTATGCTAAACATAGTAAAGTTATAACCGGTATGGGTGCTAGTCTCCTAGTCGAACGGACCAGGTTTAAAGCCTTCCCTCTCCCGTTATAATCACCCAAGAAAAAAATAAATATATATATATATATATATTTTGTTGCCGAACTTTTATGGTTTGTGATTAAATTATATTTTTAGGTCATTTAGTAGTTTGGAATACTGAATGAATAGGATTAATAAATATTATTGAAGTCGATAATAGATAAATTTTTCAGATTGTATATATATATTTATACCATGGGAAATCATATGATGAATTAGCTATATTTAAAATATAAAACGTGCCAAATTTCCAGTAGGTGCTTTAAGTTATGGAAAGAAACTCTGTGATTTATTGTCGGTGCAGCACCAATAAATGGCATTGAACCATGAACTTGCCATTCTTACCAGCTACCCATAAGAAAACATAAGGTTGGCCATTCCTTGTCTGCCCTAACAATGAGGAGAATTAATTTAGGTTGGACCTTTTGCAAATATTTCAAATACATGCTTGACTCGAACAGTGAACTCATTTTGCAGACATCGCCATTCATGATTCCACAATTACTTGCGCTAAATGAGCATGTCTTCTCATTTTCCTATTAAATGTCCCACTCATGTTGCATATTTTATTATGTCATGTGAAACGATAAAAAATAAAAATTATTATGAGTTTTATCAATGAGTATTGTATGAGTGCTCGTTATAGACTAGAAAGAAAAATTTTTCATCTTATCAAATGATTATTAGAATGCTATAACATAGTAACTTGAAAAAACTTGTTAAGAAAAATCTTATCATGCTTTTTAAGATATATTGTCCCCTTTAGGAAGAAAAACATTATTTTGACCTTCTTATAATGTAATCCCTCCAAACAGGGATATAAATGAATTAAATTACTTGTGAGCTACTCAAATTTAACTTGATATTTACTTGAGTTTGATTAAAAAAAAAAATCGAGTTGAGCTCAAACTCGAGCTTGAGCTCAAGTTTCATAATGCTTAGCTCGACTAGCGCACAAGCATAATTGAGCTCTAATTGAATATAAATATTAATTGAGTTTAAATCAAATTTGAACACTAATTTTATTATAATTAGGAAAAAATGTATTTTTGAAATAACTCAAGTTTAAACATGCTTAATTGAGTTAGACTCGAGCTTATTTAGTACCATTTCAAGTCAAAATCAAGCCTAAGATTTTAAGTTTGATTAAATTCGAATCAAGCTCAAGTTTTAAAATTTTAAATTAAGCTTGAGCCCAATTTCTACACTATATGCTCTCAACTCGATTCGTGTACAATCCTACCTACAAATAACCTTTTGATATTCTCCAAGTATTTAATACATGAAACAATAGAAGTTTGAAATTAATAAATAGTGGTGAGCCTTCGTTGAAAGAATCTTACTCTATACTTTTTAATTTCTGCCATCTCTCATATCGTCACTTGTTACACGCCTTTTTTGCATATGCTCTTGCAAAGTAATAATAACACGACAGCTAAGACCCATAAAAAGAACTTTATGGTGTTGGCCACAACACAGTCCACCAACACTTATTATCACGTGAGTCCAAATGAACACAGTCACTATGTCTAACCAATATTTGAATCCATAAAACAACAAAATAATCTTTAGTGGAATCATGCTTTCATTAATTTTTAATGGTCTAAATGAATCAAGCTAATTCATAAAATATTTAAAGTTTAACTCAAATTTTATTTAAATTTGATTAAATAATAATCGAGTTGAGCTTAAGTTTGAGCTTTAAAATACTAACTTGTAAGATTTACAAGTCTAATCGAACTTAATATAATTTTTAATATATTTAAATATAAGCAAATATGATATTAGTTATGAAAAATTTATAAAAAGTTCGAGATTAATCAAGCTAATCTAATCGAACTTAAACTTACTATATATATTTACAAGTTTAATTTAAGCTTAAAATTTAAAATTTAATCGAACTCAGGCTTGTTCGATTACACTCTTAATCAAGACTATAATATATGAAAGTCTCTTTTCCTATAAAAATGGTATAGGTTCAAATTCTTCTCTCCCTATTATACTCGTTAAAAATTATTATTATTATTATTATTATGAAGGATCCGAAGCACGGACACTGGTGGCTACAATTCGGCCAACGCCTACTAGTAGGATACTGGCCAGCATACTTGTTTACTCACTTAAGAAGCCATGCAAACATGGTTCAATTTGGAGGAGAAATTGTCAACACTAGATCAAGGGGATATCATACTTCAACCCAAATGGGCAGTGGCCATTTTGCAAGCGAAGGGTTTGGAAGATCATCTTATTTCAGGAACTTACAAGTTGTGGATTGGGATAACAATTTGATCCCACCACCAAATCTTCATCTGGTGGCTGACCATCCAAATTGTTATGACATAAGACAAGCAAGGAACAATGGTTGGGGAACTTATTTTTACTATGGAGGTCCTGGAAGAAATGTCAGATGTCCATAAAAAAAATTGAAAATTGACAAAGGATAGTGAGTCATTTTCTTGTATTTGACGTATGTTGTTGAGTTTTTGTGTTCAGATTGTTTAGGTTGATTCCTTGGGTTTTGCATGTTGATATGTTGCTCTGCATAGAGATGTTACACTAAGACTGCATGTATTAAATCTTGGCTTTTATAAAAGTTTTGGTGGATAAATTTTTGGTTGAAATGTATATGTAAAACATCATTACTTCTAATATGCCACGTTACGTAAAAATTTAGTTGCTCTCAAAACAATCAAATGACTGACTTTGCGCTTGTAAGATCCAAAAAAGACATTTATAGCATGAAAAACTAAAAAGTCAGTTGTGTCACAATTAAATAATAGTAGAGGTCGGCAGTCGGCACAAAACGACCAACCAATTCATTCCTTTAGAAAATTCCCAAATCGAATCAAATTGAAAATTTATCATTGGTTAAAAAGGATAAATTAAACTAAACCATGAGATTAAACTAAACCGTTTAAAATGAAAAGAAAAAGAAACATAATAATATTTTACACATAACTAAAAAACAAAAAACATTTTATTGTATTATAGCAAATAAAAAGAAAAAATTAGTTTATATTAATTGAAATGCATATGTATTTAACATTTACTACAATTAGTGAACAACGCATGTGGGCTATGCATACAAAATAAAACAAAAATGACTAAAAAATATAGTAAATTTTACAAATAATAATAATGTTGGGTAATTAAAATAATGGACAAATAAAAAAAATATCAATTGTAAAGATATATATAATAGAAAATGACAACTATATAGTCAGAGATGATGATTAAAAATTTTATTATATGGATTTGATTTTTTTTTGTAACTACCATATAAATATATTTAATAATTAAAACTATATGATATGAAATTATTAGTTATGAGTAGTTAAAAGAAGAGTTTCTCATTAATATAATATATAATTTACAAATTATGTATAAATGTTAATTCAAAATTTATACTATATACTAATTTTATGAATTTAAGTAGTTGTAATAGATATTCGAAATCTCTTAGTTATACGAATATTAACTTTATCGGTCTACTTTATGATATGACTATTCCAGATTCAAACCGTACGGTTTGGTTAAAACTATTTTTAAAAAACCCATACTTTTAGGATTTAATTTAGTTGAAAAGATGTGCTCTCTTTAATAATAGGAGCAGGAACATCAACTTCATAAGCAAAACTGCCTAGTCGACTCCTCATCACATAGTACATGACTTCCATAGGAAAAAATACAGTGACATGAATAAGTTAGTGAAAGATTGTGGTAGTTTGGTTATAATTGCACTTTCATATCAAATAACCAGATTAATCTTTATCATTTTGAGATACGCATATTAGGTATCTTAAAGGAGCAAAAGTGTTAGTTTCCGAAGATAAGTATTGTAAGTTACTAATAACCTTGTAACCTGATCTTGATCTCCTAAGTAAGGTGGATCAGATTCAAATTTTCCTATTTTATTTTAATCAATGGAAAAAAAATTGTAAATTTAACCTGACAATTGCTCAATCCAAATATTTAATTCACCCGTGTCTCAAAACCAAGCTAACATATGCAGATTTCACGTGGCATCCAAAAAACAGACAGCATGAAAAGATTAATAAGAGAACAAATGAGAAAGAGGTTGAAAATTTCACTTTTTAGCCATAACTTTTGATACCAGGGATGGTGGAAAATATTGGTCTTTTCATTTTACTTCAATATTAGCCCTAAATATTCCGGTACATGAGGGTTTATTTTGTACTAGTAGACGACGTTATACCTGCTTTACGGTGTTAAAAAAAATGAAAATAATTAAGTGATAAATAACTCTTCATAACTTTCAAATACCTCACTTCTTCAAATAACCACCATATACCCTCATTCTCCTAATAACTTCTCTATATCCCACCTTTGCAAATAATATTCTTATAGCTTTCGTATCTTTCTCTTTTTTATATATTTATCAATTATATTACTAAAACACCAAACTAAAGTGCTCCTTATTATAAACATAGGCCCAGTTTAGATTATCTTTTTTTTTTTTTTTTTGTCTCTGTTACATCTGTTTGAAAAATGGTATTTAGAAAACTATTTTATCTATTTTTATTTTACAATTATGATGAAAATGATGATTGGAGTATCGGAGTTGAAAATAAAAATTTACATACTTTTAGGAGAGAAAATTCTAAAAAATATATCTTATACATTGGAAATAATTATTTTAATTGATGCTTTTGTAAATATAAATTCAACTTTATAGAAATTTGTTAGGTTTTTAATTTTAGAAAAAATATATATATGGAATTATGTTTTTATATTTTTTGTGTCTTATTCTTACTAAATGCAATATTCAACCAAAAAGATGAGAAAAAAGATGAACCAAATGGAGCCATAATAAGAATTGATTTATTCAAACATAAAAGTTTCACCAAATTTTGGGTGGAAAAGAAAGAGTTTCTTCCAAAAAAGAAAAAAAATCTGGTTCGGTCCAATGTTATTCACTGAGTTGCAAAGACAATATGATGTTTGAAGGTAGAGAAATGATAACTAATGATTAAACAAATTGAAAAATCTATTAAGAATTTAAAATAAACCAATAATATTTATAGATTTTATCATTTGAATTGTATAACACTTTCTCAATTTCTGCTCTATCATTTCTCCTCAAAAGTAATGTATATAGAAAAGTTATTGAGCAAAATAGTTGAAACCCGAACAAGGCACAAATCCATACCTTGTGGCCGTAAAATATTCAATGTAATCATAAATCGAGGAAATTGATATCTAATTTATTTTATCCTGTGGTGTAACATTTCACCGAAAGGGGTTATTTACTTGCTGTAGAGAGAAAAAGAATTATATAAGTAAGCTAATTATTTGGATTAGCTACCGGTGGTGGCATCTAAATAATTAGACCTACATCTTTTTAAATGAGCGTAAGAACTTAAATCTTGAGCAATCTCAGTCATACATACGACACAAACATTGATCCGACGGTAGTAGTTGTCCACATCGAGTGAGCTTATAAATGTCATCCAATTTCGCATTTTTGAGGACTTCATTCGATTATCAAAGTATTGGAAGATCAAGCTTTAGAATTCAGAGTGTTCAAGACTCAAGATGATGAAAGTGAAGCTTGCAAGCCCCTTCATTCGCTTGTCACACAAGCATGAAAGCTTGCCCAAAAAGATCACCTGTTTCTTCTTTTTGGCGAGTCCCTCTAATTCATCGCACTTGGATAATCGTCTCAAGATATATTACTCGTATGACACCACATACATTGCAAATACGTGATACAAAGGACTCTGGAATCCACACTTGATCCTCCTTTTAACTTTATTATTAAGGTTATTTTGGATAGTTGACTTTAAAATTTCCCACGGATTGTTGTTATGAATTAAAGCCTTCTATAAGTGATGTAGTTATTAGGGCCCCTTTTCTTACCTTCTCATTAAGAGTATGTCTCATAACCTACGTAGCATATAAAGCGACACCAAAACCCTAGGACATAACGCGGTCACATGACACCCCAAATTTTAAACAATAGCTTACGTAGACTCGATCCCCTACTCAATAAAATCCTTATAAGTAATATCCTATAGGATAATATTATATAGGATTTTTATCGGTTTCAGTGTATAATATAAAATCCTATAAAGTTTAACATTAGGTTTTGTAAAAAAAAAAAAAAAAAAAAAAAGGAAGAAAGAAAATCAGATGGGAAATCCAATTTGGTAAAAAAATAATAAATTAATAATAATATTTATTCTTAATTTAGACTAGCCCTTGCCTAGACATACACATATTTAGCATATTGAGCAATTAATTATAGATAACAATATGTTATTACTTAATGACTTTATTTTACAAATTTTTATTAAGAAGACCAACTCGTATATTGAATATTTTTTTATAAAAATCCTTTAAGAATGTACTTATAATAGCTTAAAAAATTAAAACCAAAATAAAATATTATATATCGTTAAGGTGGGATGAGATAAATCTACTATCAGTCTTATAATAATCCTATAAAGGTGATTTCAGTAATAAGAAAAAAAAAAATCATATAAATTTTTTATAAGATTTTTGGAGACATTACATTCTATAGGGTTTGAGTTCAGGTTATATAAAACCAATCCTAAACCTGCTATCCTAAGCTTATGGACACGGTCAATGCAAGACTAGAAAGAATAAATACCTTTCATATTCATCTTTGCCGCCTGCCGGTATTTCACATTCAAGCACGTAAATTAATATCATTCATTCCAAAGCAAAATGGTAAAATAAAACCTAATAACATCTTTTCTAGAGATTTGGGAATCTAAACTCTTATTCAAAAGTTATTGGATTTAAGAGTACATACAACAAATATAAAGGTATGTATTTGTAATTTGCCTTCTTTCTTATCTGTGGATTTTGGTTTTTAAGAAAGGCTTAAAGAGCGAACAAAAGCGTCACTGGCATATTTGATACTCCATCTTAATTGTCACACATGCCGACACTCAAACGTTTTGGATGAAAATAAAATAAGGGACAGGTATTTCGGGCAACTGGAAACGTGGATGTGACCCCAGGTGTATTTAAATTAAATGGATATATTGATTTATTTTAATTTTTTTAGATATTATCATATATAATTAATGATTAAAAAAAAGATGTGATAATATGATAATATTATAGACCATTTTAAAAATTAAGAAAATTTTAATAATTAATTTATAAATTAAGAAAAATTAGAAAAAAAATGGAGTGAAATCAAATTCAGTTTAAAAAAAAAAAAGCTTGAGAGACTTCGACGCATTTTTGCCGAGAATTACATTAAAAAAATAATAAAATAAAAGCTGTTACAACTGCTTTTGAGTGTAGTGTGTTATGTTGGCCACTTCTTTTAAAACAAAAGCAGGGATTTCAATTATGTATGTTTGTCTAAAGGACTGGAGCTTTATTGAAATGTAAAATTTTTAGGAAGACTGGAAGGGTTTGATTTACGCGTGTCCTGTGTGTAGTTTTGCATTATGCGTGTCCTGTGTGAAAGGCCATTAAGGTACGTTTCGCAGCATTCGTCATCATGAACTATGAAAAGCCATATAAAACTAATAAAAATTTCTTCCTTTAACTTAAGATGGTCTTTTCGACTATAAAGGAAATAGATAAGTTAATTTTACATTGCTATGGCGTGTTGAGTTAAATTTAGTTCGTTATGTTGAGCAATGAAAAACAATAAAAACTTAATAGGAGAAGTTAAACGAAGTGGTGAGTTGAATTGAAGCTGTAAGGGGACATGATTTGGATTACTTAGTCTGATATCCAGATGAAATATCATTGAATAGGTGAAAGAAAATGTGGCTATGAATTCGTTGTGAACCCTCTAAGTGAGATCTCCACGAAGTTATGCTGAAAGTAAAAGTCTTTATGTAAGGATCCAAAAATAATAATAAATAATGATAATAAAATAAATAAGAATAACAATAATCTTTTTAAAATAAGATATATCTACCTACCCAAATATCTTAAAACCCTAAATTATATATATATATATATATATAAATTGTCTCTGTTCTTTTCTGATATCCTTATAAATTTCCCTCTTTTCCCATATAGCTTCTTCTTCTCTTTCTTAACCTAACACCCCTATCTTTCATAATTTTCTCCTTACTAATAAACTCCACTTGAGAATATCAAGTTAAGGCAAAATATGTGGGTGAATTTCTCCATCAAGATAAATGGGAGGGTTTTTCTAATTAGGGATTCATGTAATCGCATGTCATTATATTATAATGGAGGCAAGGATAATAATAAAGTGTGAATATGAAAGTTTGGGAAATCTCATATTAGAAGGTAGTTAACTCATGTAAGGAGAGAGAATCTATAGGGAAGTTTTGATTTGGATACTTTCATTGAAAGATTGTCATGGATATGCAAAAAGGATATAAATGCAAAGTATCACAATTTTTGGATCAAATTAAGCATGTAGATTTTTGGGTTCTACTAACTTTAGAGAATAATTTATTATAAGGTTTGTTGTCTTAGAGTTCTTGCTAGTAATCATTTGGATTCTGCATGTATTGGGTCTGCAAAACAACATACAATGAGGGGACACCAAAGGGTTATCCAATGTGGCCAATCTAATATTTAAGTTAGCAATAGGCTCTAGAGAGTATAGAATATTTGAAGGTAATACGCAGACTTAATATGCAGAGCGTAGAGAGCTTTATCGTAAGGTAGTGACCTGATATTTATAGTGGAGTAAAACTGACAGTTAAAGGTCAGTTGGTAGAAGAGATCTTCTCCCGCAAGTGGAGGAGAGTGAAGTCATTATGCTCGATGTGTTCCACTTATTCAGAACGTGGTTGTTTCATCCTTATCTTATGTATCCTAACTATTGCAGGGCTTACTAGGCTTGGTCCATTCGGGCCTAGGGCTTAGGCCCACATAGGTAAGTCCTTAACCACAAGACGCGTTGAATCCGGTTGGGCTTAAGGAACCCATGTCCAAAATGCCCTATCAACACTTACCCCTATGCAGTCTCATTGTCGAGGCGAAGGCAAAGAAAAGGGATATATAGGATGTTCAGGCAAGGAAAAGGGATATATGGATTGCTCAAGCGTTACTGATTTAACTCAAAGGAATCTGACCTGGCGTTATGAGGCTGGCGTGGTAAGCACAAAAGTCCGAACTAAAAGGTAGTCAAGGTAAAGGTATCCAAGGCAATGGACACCTGAGCCGAAAATATTCGAGGCGAGTTGAACAGGAGTGGTTAGGAGTTCTAAAGCGGAGTGTTAAAGCCTCAAGCAAGGCTTTGGTTGGGGTATCAGAGTGGAATACCCTTGTAATTCACTAGGCAGGCATTTCAAGGCTACGAACCGATCTATCCGAACAGTGCTCGATGAGGATCAAGCAAACACAACTGCATCATGTCTTTATCATGCTGACCAGGTGGAAGTCGGATGGGCCCTAAAAAAGCTTCTTATCGAAGGAACTTTTTCAAAATATGATTTTTGCCTGCTCGTATTCCGTGCATTAAATGTGACATGATAAGTGTCGTGTTGCAACAAACTAGCGTGTAGCTATATGCCTTTTGCCTTTTAAAGGTGACTATCTAATCAAAATGCTTTCTACATGTCTACTACATAGTATTTCTAGGGATTCATGCTTATACGAATCCCTATAACCGCTTGTACCGCTTCTCAGGCGGTTTCTATAAATAGGAGGATTCTAAAGCTAGACTACTTTTCTACAATCTCTTTATTCTACCATTATCAGACTCAAACTTTCTTCGAAACCTTTCAAATTTTCTCAAAGCGATTATTCCTTTTTCTAATACTATAATCATGTCAACCAACAAAAGTGTCAGTGATTCCTCATCGTCACTGCATCTCTTTAGTTTAGAGTCTACTAAAAGCAATCCCACTTAGGTATAAGAGGACGAGGTCTCATCACTAGCATAACTTAACGAACCTACAAGGATGGCCATGGAGGTGCTAGACAGGGTTAAAATCATTAATGCCATCCCTAAGGATGTATACACACACATTCCCCTGCCTTTCCCAAAGGACTTGTTTGATGTTCCTAAGATAGGCAAGGGGCTTAGCAGCTATATAAGTAAGAGCAAGCAATTTACCTCCAGTTGGATCATAAGCAACTTTTTTTGTGGAGGCGATCCTTAGGTAGCAAATTAGGTTGCGAGGCAAGGATAAAAGCGTGGCCCAGCTGTCAGGGAGGCATTTCGTAGTATTCGAGAAGTTCTTGGAGTTTGGGCAACACCTTTCTCTAAGTCGCTTCAAGAAGGAGTTCTTTAACTACCACCACTGCAATCTGTCGCAAGTCCTTCCCAATCGGTAGAAGGTACTAGCTCGACGGGATAAGTCTACTTATGATAATTCTGTCGGGTAGAGATAAAACTCCTCTCGTCCAACATGCTCTAAGTTTCCACTCAAGTATAACTTCAATCGTTGCCCATTTACTTTAAATATGCCTTTCTTCGAGTGTGTAACTTCAACAGTCCCATACGGGAAAACTTGTGTAATTGTAAATGGTCTAGACCACCTAGATTTCAACTTACTTGAGAATAAACAAAGGCGAGAATTATACAAAAGAACCTGATCGTCTTCTTTAAATTGTCGACCTTGTTTGATTCGCTGATCGTGGTACTTTTTGGCCCTTTCTTTATATAATTTAGAGTTCTCATATGCTTTCGCTTGTCATTGCTCTAGCTCATTCAATTGAAGTTTCTTGTGAGAACCTGTACGCTCAAAATCAACATTAGCACTCTTAATTGCCCAATAAGCCTTATGTTCAATCTCTAATGGTAAATGATAAGCCTTCCCATATACAAGTTGGTAGGGTGTGGTTCCTAGTGGTGTTTTGTAAGCGGTTCTGTATGCCCATAGAGCATCATCCAACTTTTCTGACCAATCTTTCCTTGAAATACCATTTCTTCATCATTAAGATTGGTGATTTTACTTCTACACTCTACGATTACTTTATTCTTAGACAACCAATTTATTTCCACTATTACATTATAACCCCGTAAAGGTATTATTACAAGATTTATAGGGTACTCTTTCTCCTGAATCTTAATTTTACCATTAGCTATTACTTCTCGAGTTATTACTTTCTCTCCAGTCAGAGTTCTAACTTTATAAGTTGTATTAATAGTAACCATACTAATCTCTTGTTCATTTACAAATTTTTGACTTGCAAAGGAATGAGATGTACCGGTATCAAACAGCATAAAAGCAAGTTGTTCATTTATCAGTACATGTCCTGGAATGTACTAATACTATGATCACTAACTACACTAGTGTTTATAAATCTTAAAATGCAAACACTTTAATTTAATTCACACTTAAAAATATCATTAAAATAGATAGTATGAGTACGTATCTGTCACAAGTCCTTCATTATTTTCTCTTTCAACTCCCATAATCTCCTCAACATCATCATGGTAGTACTCCTCCATCCAATTTGAGAAATCCTCATTCTCCTTAGCTCCCCTCTCCTCAACTCCCATATCCTCTAGGACAAAGACACGAGCAAGTGCAGTAGTGTTATCAAATCCTTCTGTTCGCTTAGCTCCTTGTCCAAACTATGGACAATATCCAGAGAAATGTCTCTTTCTACCACATTTGTTATACTTCACCAATTTTATCCTAGGGCATGCCTTCAGCATATGGTTTGGATCTCCGCTTATAATACATTTTCCCTTGAGTTGGGCACAATTTCTCAGAAAATGATTTGCACCATACTTTCAACACTTGACATTACCGTTCTTGTCATAAAAACTCAAACTGGGCATTGACTATGTTGGGCTATTAGCCAAAGTTGTTGGTTTCCTTCTCTTCTGTCTCGAACTACTGCTAATGGTACTAGGATATGATCTCTTAAACGATAGATCAGGTCGATATCCTTTGTTGATCTTTTAACTCCACATTGCTTACATCCTTATACGATTATCTTCTAGTTGCCTCGCTTTACCTACCAACGATTATCTTTAAGAGTACTCACTTGACTAAAATCGATATTAATCCTAGCAATTAATTGGTAGCTCGCCCTCCTAATCAGTGTTTCCTAATAAATAAAATAATAAGAACCTAATGAGTATCTAGTTATAATGCTATACTGCCTAATTATCTAACAATCTATCTTGTGATTTCCATTTCCACTTAGGTTTTGAATCACATGTATTTATTATTATTATTATTTTTTACCTTTTATCTTCATATATTTATTATTTTTTTTCTATAGTATATCTTTATCAAGTTCAAGTGTATTTCTTTAATGATTTACTTTATTTAAAATTTTTAATGATATTTCATATTGCTTAACTTATTTATTGCAATAAAGAGAAAATACCATATTAGCATATGAGTAATAAACAACTTAGTAAATATTATATGAGTTCAAATTTTCTCACTTTTTGTAAATTTTGCATTAGTATTTGGTTATATTACAATTTAATTGTAATACCCATGCGTAGTAAGATAAATAGCACTATGTTAGTATAAGTTAGATAAAATAACAGAGTTAAGTAGAAAATATCGAAATTATATCGTTAATTCAATAATTGGATCATTAAAAATCTAGCTTATCCATATTATACTGTTATTGTTATTATTAGAGCATACCACACGCATACATATTCACAAATATAGTCATTTTTAATTCTTATAAGTGTATAATCCCTATATTATTATCCCCACTATTATTATCATTATTATTGTGATCCTTATTATTATAACTCGATACTTCAATACATATATAAATATGTAATTATGTTGCATTTGTTCAAGAACATACATTATTGTTATTATTATTTTGCTTATAAATACACGTATATATATATTTTACATACATCATATTTTCCTTCCATATGTATCTATACATTTGTAAATAAATAGATAGTTGCCTTTGGGAGATTCTATGAAAATATACAAATCATAGAATCTCTCAAAGGTAACTATGTACATACATATATAAAATACCCATGTCCATGCATGCATTTGTTTTGGAAATTACCATACAAGTGTTTGTTTAATATACATAACATGTACATACATATTGTTGTTTGGGAAAGTGGATAATCCAAAAGAAAAAAGAAAAAATAATAATAAAAATAAATAATCCCATTGAACGACAACAATACTAGGAAAATATGCACTCAATCACCTTTCACTATTCTCCTCTCACCTATCTATTTCACGCAACTTGTAAAAATGAATTATATATATATATATAGGTCTAAGACGACCTTATTTTTCTATGTTAGACAGGTGAATCGCCAAGAATAACCAGTACATACACATACATTCTCCTCGATTTTCGACTTGATTTTTCAAGCTCACTTTTATCTTCAAATTGAAAAAAAAAAAAAAACCTAATATCTATCGTACTCCATGAGACCTATCTAGCCATGCAAAAATTTTTACAAAAGCAAGTACAAACTAGGGTCGAATTACTCATCAAAGTAGCCCTCCTAAGTTAAAAAACGCAGCTTATATATATGTTTATCTTTGATTTTGATATAATATTTCAAACATTTTCAAGTGTTTTCTTTCAATAAAGTTGTTTGAAATACATCTTAGTATGTATTAACTTTTATTGCATGCAATTTAGAGTAAGATTTTTCAAAAAAAATTGAATCTTTAATGAAGAAAAATTTGTATTTTTACATATGTAAGTGCAAAAATATAAAGGAAAAACACTGAGATTTTGAATCTAATTTCTTACCACACGATTAGATTTAGGTCTTATCAATGATAGATTTGATAGTCCTTTGTGTCTACAACATGGCAGTGATAGTAGCTTGCCAACTAGTGGTTGAGGTAGGAGTTATTAAAGTTTAAAGTCGTCGGTTTGAGATGCACCAAAATGTGGAAATTTTTAGCTATCTTAAAAACAGCTTGCCTAGCCTACTCTGGTGGTGTTTCTCCGATGATTAAGTGGTGGCTCCGTTATAAAGAGGTGGTTTTTTTTTATAGTAAGTTTAGGGTAGTATCTGGATGTGTGTTTTCTTTGGAGAGAGTGTATATTCTGAAGAAAATGAAAGAGAAAATAAGAACTTCGAGCTTGGTTTTATTAACAAAATGAAGATGGAGAAGCCAATGTCCTATGTAGCCTAAAAAGCACTTAACCATCTTTGATATATATGATTATACAACATAAGCCAACGAGATCCTGATAGGTGAACGATTGAGATTAGGTGGTGACATTGCTTCTCTTTTATGGGATTAAGTCTGGGTGATCTTATCCATCTATCCATGTTGTCATGTTAATTTTGTATGTCTTCATATCATCTCACTTTATTTTATACATGTGTAAAAATTATTCTTTTTACAACCAGTTTTGACAAGATTTTACTAGTGAACTTGATATATATTACATGGCACAAACACTTACAGGAGTCGTTATTTTCACATCTTGACTTGGTTTTATTTACGTATATAACTCATACGTGCAGCAAAATTTTTATGTCTTTTTTTAACGGAATTTTACAAGTAGATTTGAAATAAATCATATAACAAAGAAAAAAAATAAAGAACTTATTAATTTGACATTATTACTTTATTATTATTATTCTTAACATCTATTCCAATATATTTGCCCATTCATTAAGCCTAATATTTTTGAACTCTGATTTTTCTTTTTTCTTTTTTTTTTTAAAAAAAATAGGTTTCTTAATAAGTTCATGATTTCAATTTGTGGTTTCATGAATTTAAAATTTGGCATTTTCAATTTGAAATTTTTTTATAAATTTTAATTTCCTTAGTCTTGTCAAGCTCAATGAAATAGTTATCAATGTTTAAGTTCACTTTGGCTTCAAAATGCTAAATTTGCAAGGTTCACAGTAGAAGTAACTATAAGTGTTTATTTGAAATTTTCCCGTGAATTGACTCCTTTTGCCATCATAAAGATAAAGGTAGAAGTAAATTTTCAGTCATTAGGGAAACATGTAAAATTAGAATAAGAATTACAATGACCTAAAGTTGATCGGACTTCTTATAGGTCAAAATATGATTCTTAGCCCTGCAAATATCCCATAACCTTTTCATGGCTTTCCCAATACTCAAACCTAGGTTGCTCAAGTATATCCCTAAAACATTAAAAGCAAAAACAGTGTTTAGGACTACAAACTAGAGCAATCAAATTACAAACAATTGAAACATATGTAAACTTCTTCGTTTTAATTATCCCTTTATCATAGGACATCAATTTAGAGAGCTTATTACCCTTTAAAAAGGTGTAGCACATGGAAGCAAGATTGCATGTTGAATTACCTAAGGACTTTTTCAATATATCTTCTCTAAGACAAGTTGAGAATGCTATGCGACCTATTAAGGTAAATTTGGACGCATTGAACAATTGAAGCATTATTAAGGTCCATGTCAAAGTAGCCATCAAGATCTTTTTTGTCTCAGCCAAAAGTTTGATATAGCCTCTAGTGAGAAATATGTCATCGATGTATAAGTCAAGAATTTTAAAATTCCTCACACTATTCTTTAGTCACCAAAATTGGTCCCATTCAAGATTTAAATAAAAGTTAGTTGCATAGTTAAAGAGGCTAGTATCCAATTCACAAACAAAACATTTAATATGCAAATTATTATCATGTAATTGGAGAATTAAATGATTCTATATGTATGACCAAACATGTTCTTAATATAAATTCTTTACTTATTGTGGCCCCACTTGAAGGTTCTAGACCATTATAAATAAGAAATGTGACCATATAATCATAAAGCTCATATCACCAAAATTCCAATAACGAAAGGGTACTTAAAACAAAATTGACATAAGAATGAAACTGTTGATATATTGTATCAACAACAAATCATATTAATAACAACACACTAATAGGACATAATAATTATTAATGCAATATAAATTACAATTGTAATAAATTGAATTATTTGATTCACACAAAATTTTGCATAATTATACCTACTTTAGGTGAGCTTACAATTATACAAAATGTTAATAACTATGCCCAATAGAATATGATAACTTATATCATGGGTAATAGAGTATTGAATCAAATTAATTCTATAAGGACAGTGTGTATACTCAAAATAATAATAAGGTAAAATATTGAGATTGTGCCAATTGGTATACTCGACAATATAAACCAACTTAGTTAACATTATCGATTAGCTAGAAGTACCAAATGAGATTTTTATTTCAGTAGATAATATTGAACTATAATCCTCCAAAAGTTTTATGAAAAGTAAAAAAAACCAATGAAGATTTTTCTTATTTTTTGGTAGTAAACGATTTTAGTGAATTGCATAAAGTGCATGAATATAATATATAAAAGGATTTTTCAATGCTTAAAAGAAAATGTTTTATTACGAGACTTAATGCATTAAAGTAAACTCAATGTCACGTTTTCACTTCTATAATTAACACTTTTTAAAGTTTTAATAGTAGCATTTCTACTCTCCTAAAAAGTTTTAATGGTAGCAATATTTATTGTTCATGTCAAAACTAATTGCAAATCACAATAACAATGCAAAAGATTAATAAATTAGACAAATGGTTTTAACTGTTTTAGGAAAAGCTCAAATGGTTTTAATTATTTTAAGGTTAAATACATTACATATAATCCCTTTAGGCAAAAATGCACAATGCATTAGGATTTCATTACATGAAACAAACCGATAAGATGCTTAAATTTTTGAAAATTTCTATTTTAGGAGATAAATTTCAAAACTTGTATATGCTTCACTTCATTTAAAAAAATTCAAATACAGGTAGGTAATGTCTATATAAGTTTAAATGAATAAACTATTTTTATAATAACTATTTATATAAATTTTGCTCATATTACTATAGTGTATCTAATGATATATATGCACTTAAAATATAATCACCTATAGTGCTTTTATTCACATATACACTCTCAAATTTAATTGCATTCTTACTATAATTTTAAGATTCATACGTAAAAAATAGTATTTACAAAATTATAAAACAAATTAAAATAATATTCAACTAATATTATATATATATATATATATTGATTGACATGATCATAAAAGTAAAAATGAGAGGAAGCAAAACTTATATTAGTAAGTAAATAATTATGCTGCTACTAATATATAAACTAATAGATTCTTAGAATTTTGCATAAATCGCCTTACTTTCAATATCAATTTATATTTTCATATTTTATTTTCCTCTATTTGCTTTTGTCACTCGAATATTATTAATTGGATTTACAAAGTTTCCAGTTTTTGAGTTTCGCCATCACAATAAATAAAATGCAAACTTTTTTCTTGCAATGACTTTAAATGATGACTAAGAAGTTACAATTTTATGGTACAAAGTTTTGTAATAATGTTAGTAGGGAGATTGAATTGTCAATTGGAAAAATATTTAATGATATTATTTTAATTTATTCTTTTATCTATCAAAGTTACCATAGACCAAATATTACGAGAAAAAACTTAGTTAGATAAAAGATATTATTTTAATTCTTTTGTGGCATTTAACTTAATTTTATGTTTATAAAAATATCTTGAGATAACTTTATTGTCTCTTTCATTAAATTTGGTTATATAAGGCACAAACAAAATAAAGCTTGATTTATTGTAAAAGTTTAGAACTTTATACTTCACAAGTCAAAAACCATTTTTTTTTATATTTATACTGCAACCAGAATAGTGTATAGAATAGTATATTTTAAAACACTTATATAAACATTCATGGTAAAACAAAACTTTTAAGTTTAACAGATGATAAATAAAAATTTATTCTTTTAATCATTCATTAATGTTTCAAAATCAAATCAATGGAGTTTATGGTTTTTAAGATTTAAACAACACTTAATTCATGAAGTACATTTAAATTCTTAAAATATGATGAACTACAAATTACCAATTTATATGATAAGAAAATCATTCAAACATTAAAAAAAATCCATCTAATGTAGGATACTTGCAAAAAAACATTTATCTCCTATGAAGAAATATAAAATTATACTAATTAAGAATCAACATGACTTCACCATAAATACCAATGACATTATTATTGAAATTAAAAGAAACCTCATGAATTATGAATTCAATGCAAATACTAGATTAAATTTATATATCTGTAAGATGGAAAAATGATATGGATGGATTACTTTTTGAATCGGTATATTTGTACATTTTAGAATGGATTTACAAATTTGAGGAATTTCATGATTCACAGATTTACGATTCACAAGAATTACTAAAATTCATGATTTTGAATAATTGCCAAAATTCATAATTCGCAAATTCATGGAATTTCATTTGTTCTTGAAATGTATAGTATGATTTATATAACTTGTCAAAGGATTTTCATAGTGACGAACCTAGCCAAGAATACAAACACATGTTATCTTTTTCTCCATTTATGAAACATTAATCTATGAATCCAATTAACAATAGTTTTAAAGAGGGTTAATTTACATATTCCTCGAAAATACAAATATGACTAAATATATCATCAAACACATATGGGACCAATCCTTAATTCAACTTGTTAATTTGGACAAAAATCAAAACCAACAAATATAAGAGTAATGACTATAATTTGTATTTACAGTGGCTTTGATATTGATTGTTAGAAAATCTTTGAGCAAGTATAATGTAGGCAAGGTATGAGACTTTTCTTGTACTCTATTTTATAGTTACCAATTCCAAATTTTTGTCATTAAAATTTGCTCCATAATACTTTAAACACACTTAAAAACCTATATGTTATGAAACTTAAAAGATACATGGTACCTTATAATCTTATAATTTTTTTTTTCTATATTCCCATAACCATCAACTTCATACTTTTCTTTAATAGCAAGTTTTTGTTATATTTTCTTTTTCTATACCAAAATATTGCTTTTAAAATATTATATGGAATTTGAATATTAAATATTACCCTTTATTATTAGAATGATTAAATAGCAAATACATAAAGGTGTATGCACAAAATAAATAAATACATAAGATTTTTAGAACTAGCTCAAAGTTGCTACTTTTAGATTTCAATTATTAATAGATGTATATAAAAATTGGCAAATAAAGAATAAAATTGAATTTGGTAGACATACTTTTTTTTTTTTTTTTGTAAGCAACATAATGTGAGTAGATTAGAGTATGTAGTATCATTTTATCTTAGAGAAGAGGAGGTAGAAAGATAGTCAGAGAGAGAGGTAGCATAAAATCATGTTATTAAAAGAGAGATAGCTAGCTTTAAGCTTATGGTTTATATTAAGGTTTGTACAATTTCTTTTTAACATAAACATAATATTGCTTTTATTATTTTATCTTTCTTGATTTAAAAATTATAATATTATTTTTATTCATTAGTATATATTATATTATAAATAAATTTTAAAGGGTAGGTATATAGGATGTTGAAACCTGTACTTTGTTATGTTCTGAAGTCACAGAGTTACAATAGTCTCGCTGTATAAACCATTTTATAATAGTAACTGGTCTCACAGTAGTTATCATAGATAGGATCTACACAAGGCGTTGATGACTTCTTACTTTGAAGTAAACACTTTAATTAAAAATTTAGTTAAAGTTACAGTAAGCATCAAAACTTTAAGTCAATATATCAATTACTTGTACATTACCGTAAAATTTCTAGGTGATTCTACATTATATCATAATAGCTGGTTAGTTTACATATTGTACATCAGTTCCTCATCCTAAAGATTCTAACAAGACCTTAAACAAAAGCTTGATCATAGACGAGTTGATTCTCACTCCCTCAGAGCTTCAAAAGAGAACTAACCTTTAGATAGTTGTAACGTGGCATAATTAATCAGAAGTCAGGACCTACAAAAAGATCTATACGGGCATGAGCAACTACAGCTTAATAAGTTGAATTGGAGACTTATAAATGTATACAAGTATAAACAAGATTATCAAGTAATTATTTTCATACAATGCAACGAGTAAGTGTTATCATACAACGTAGTTCGATCCGTTACAAAATTAGAGTAATTTCATTTGCTCTAATTGCTTTAATCCGAGTTGAGGAGTTTTTCTGTTATGCAACAGCTTACAACCAAATTTAGGTTTGTGTAATGGAGACACTGTTCCTCCTAAAATTATCTTTCGAACTAATGCCCTCATCTTTACTACGACCTCTTCTTCAATCACTTAGTTTGGCTAAGGATGAGGAAAAAACTAAATTGTTATCCAGCGTTATCTTTTTTGAAGGTGTCGGTATTTGATTGGAGAATCCTAATGATCCCCTAAAGGTTGCAATGCTTGACAATTTAGGGTATTATGATCAATTAGGATTAGGTTCAATTTAGGGTGTTCAGACAATTTCACACTAATCCAGTCATTACAATCATCAATCACAACATAAATTCCAACTTGAAGTCAGATACACAAGCATATCATAAAACTATTTACAATCATAATAATATATAATCTTAAGTCTCCGAGTACCCTAAAATAATATTCCAAATACGGTGAAGTAATAAACTCAACTTACTTGGAATTCTTGATTGCTCGATCGCTTAATTACAGGTTGGTTCGTCTCCGGATATCCTATAATATAAATACGTTTTTTTAATACTTATATTTTGATGATACATATTCTAAGTTAAAATTTAACTCACTTCTCCACATATACCTATTATTTACTAATGATTTATTTTACATTAGCACAGGATTCGGTTTTTGAATTAGATTCTAGTTTTGGTTTTAAATTGTTTTTAACTATGAGGAATCCTAAATATGCTTGAATCATAATGTGAAATTAATCACATTAAGCTCGAGTATTCTAATATCATACTAGATCTTAATTTAATATTCTAATTTATTCGGTGTACTCTAATTCAATTGGAGTACCAGATTTACTCTCGATGTGCGAAATTTTATATTTTTAATCCAATTACCTAAAATTAATTTTTTATACCAAATTTATTTGTACTAATATTATTATTTTATTATCCAATTTAACCAATTATTTCATGTTTATTAAAATCCCAATTTCATATATTACTAGATTTCTTACAATTACCACTTAATTCCCATATTAATTACAATTAACATTCTAAATGTTAGGATTAGATTTCTACATCAGAGATTAACGTCCTTAAACATATAATTACCTTTTAAGTCAGTAATTAATCATTTAATCACTTAATTAATTTAAAATTACCTATTTTTCTCATCATTTTAGGGCTAAAAAAATTATTTAAAATTTTCAAAAATTAATTTTAGAAAAATGGCTTTATAGCATTGTTTTATATCACTTAAGTATTCTATAGAAAAAAATTGAGCTTCAAACTACATTCTTAAACTTATTTATTTCTAATTTTAAACATGTTCTATTTTATCTAATTTTTTAAGAACCCTATATTTACAGACGTGATTAAAATTAATTATTATTTTCTCCTAAATATACATAAAATAAAACATCAAATAATAAATTTCAAATTTTTTTGAGCATAATAAACAATTTTAAGAAATTTTACAAAATCAGAGACGATGTAAGACTTACCTGATTCACAAGATTTTTGGCTTGCAACACTGGTTCGAGTGTGTTGATTGGTTTAAGCGGTAGGTTTGGAGTGGTGGTGGTGTGTAGGTTCGGCCTACTTGCCCTATTTATATAGATTTGAGACAAAATTTTTAAAATCATAATTTTTTCTCTTAATTTCGATTCTCTCAATTTCTTTCAGTTCCTAACTAACTAAATGAGCTTTGAAAATTTTCTTGCTATTTATAAGGTCATGTAGGATTTGTTGTGTATTAATTAAGACAAGACAAGGTCGATATCTCTTCCATTTTGCATTTTATGTGTTTGTTTTTGATTAGTTAATATTTGTTTCTCACTCCTTGACCTACTATGACCACTTTCTGAATTGCTCTCCACCTTTTTGATATTTTTATAATTTTATTTAATTATTTATCAATTTTTTAGCAAATTTCGGGTAATTTAGATAATTTCGTGTATTTCTACTTACACGCAAATATATGTGTAGTATAAGTAAACACTCTTAAATATTATTTAGGTCATTCTATTATTTTTAGTATATATATAATCTATCTATAGCGATTTATTTGTTATTGAAATATATTTTACATACTTTCGATAAATAACAAACAATACATTTAAAATTTGAAAATTTTATATTTTTTATTTTATTACTTATTTTATTAAATTCAAACTTACAGAGTCATTTTTATTAATATTTCTAGCTTTAGCTTATAATTTAGGTTTGATTGGTTTTTTTAACCAATCGCTTTAAAATTTGTATACTAAATTCGATCATACGGTTATTTGGCTTATCTTTAGGGCTTATATACTTTATATATCTTAAAGTAGAGATAACGAGTAAATATTAGTAGCGTTTTATTGCACAATTTTTATAGCATTGAACTGGATAAAAAGCTTTGTTTTATGTTTGGTTTGTGATTTTTTCTTAGAGATTAGACTAAAATTGAGTTGATGAATGGACAAAAGATTTAAATTTTGTCCGATCTATACCATGATACAAAATTGAATTCATATGACAAAAATTTTTTTTTTTATTCTAAAAAACATCCCTTTAAATTCACCATTCTCTTTTAAATTAAATTTTTAATTAAATATTACAAAAAATTATTTATTTTATATTATAAATAATTGATTTTTTAATAACTAATAAATCTATGATTCTTTATTTAATATTACATATAATTTGTTTAATTTATATTAATTCAACTATTCATTTAAATTGTATTTTAAATAATATAAAAAAATATATAAGATATATATTAAATAATATTGATGGTTTAAATGTTAAAATACAATAACAAGTCCAACACTTGCATATACCAAATAAGAGATAGTATAAAATTTTTATTTAATACTTGTAAACTCAACATGATATAATAAGCCTATATTATTTAGTTCTTCTTATACTTGTTTTATCTAATTTTCTTTATTTAGTTTAATTTTTGTAAGCAAATGTTACCATAAAGTATGAAAATATATACCTAATTTTATAATAATAATTTCTAAAAAATTACTATTTATAATCTAATTTGTAATCTTCAATACCTATCTAAAAAATCTGCCTAATTGAGTAGGCACGTACCCAGGATGTCGGCCCATTGCTTACAAAAACTAGTTGAAATTTACGTCAATTTTTAGGGGAAAGTTTCCTAAATTAATTTACAACTTTCCCACTTAAAGGGACTTTTTAGCATAACAAACAAAAATTTTCCCACAGGGCCTGTCGAGGGAAACAGGGGGAAATTTTCATAATGGGCCGGGCTTTGTGATATTTCACGAGTATTTTAATTCAACGTCTGTCTTCTTCGTCCTCACCATAAAAGCCAACTTCAAATGCAAACTAGCGGGCACTTTCGAAAACACACACTGACTCGCTGAGCTTACAATCTCTCTCTCTCTCTCTCTCTCTCTCTCTCTCTCTGTCTCTCTCTCCCCTCTCGAGCAGACGATGCAGACCATAGAAGTCGAACCTGTACGGGCGAGAATGGAGTCGATGCGCTTATCATGCTTCCGCGATATCTCTCTCCATCAACAAAGACTCGATTCGTGCACTTCTTCATTTCTTCGCTCACTCGAAGTATTAAAATCCAAATCACAACAAACTATACAATCCCAAGGTATTAACAAGGTTTAGTAATTCACAATGTGAAATTAGTTCAATTTTGGTTACAATGTTACTATTATTTTTAAAAGTTCATCTTAGGTTAGGGTTTAGGAGTTGAATATTAAAAAATTTTTGTTCATGTGTGCAGGAGTGTTATTGAAGATGAAAACTGATTTGAAAGAAGCGGAAGATGAGCTTGTCAAAGCTATTGCAGGTTAGTGCGAACAATAATCTCGGTGTGTTTTTCATTTTGTTAGATGTGGTAATTGCCGGTAGTTGTCGCAGTTGTTACGTTGGCTCCTGTCTTGTCAGGAACATCTCTCCCTCTGTCGATGCATTACTTAAGGGCACTTTACTTACTAGGCAATGAGGTTTGATCTGTTGAAACAGTCATCTGGATTCCTATAGCTTCTGCATTGGATCATATATTGTTATGGATGGAAACAAAATTGATCTTGTTTATGGACGATTATGTATAATTGGAAGAAAGCATCAACTATCTAGGAATGAATTGTATTTTTTATATGCAAGAATGTTTTTCTTTTATTTTTTTTTTATTTTTATGGGTGTAGTCTAGGGACAAGAGAAGAGTGATAAAGTATTGTGCTTTACAATGTTGTTACTTATAAAGGATATTCCAATCAATTCAGCTTACTGAAATGGGGGAATAGCATAGGTTGAGTAAAGTTATTTCCGGTAGCAAGATCCTTGAGATTTTGGCCAAAAAATGAAACAATTCCTTGCTCTTGGAGAGTGCTTTGTCATGCTAGGCCACTAATATATCCTCTGTCTATTTGACTCAAAGAAATGATTTGTGAAATGAAGAATAACCCCAAATTTAGAGTACCTACTACGATGATATGTTCTGCATTTTGATTGCCCACTCCTGACTTGGGGTGATTCTTTTTTGACAAATTAAGAAACACCATTGTATGCTCTTTGAGACCTACTTGTTTGGGCCTGATTTCTCTTGTACTGTTGTATTGGATAATGTTCCAATCAACTATAAGTAGGAATTTGTTGTGATAACAAGATTCTGTTGCAGTGCTACAATATGAACTTCTTTTAATTTATGATTGGTTTTCAATTATAATGATGGTGGTATCTGAAGGATAATTCCTCTGACTTATGTGGTCTTATATATAGTTAAGACCCGTACAGAGGCAAAGCGGCTAGCTATTATGGACTCCATCTCTTCTGTAAAAGCTCAAGTAGAAGACCTTAAAAGAACTGTGCAGGATCAAAAAGCTAAGAGAGATGAATATGCAGCAATTGTATCTCGAGAATCTTTAGGTGAATTCTTGCTTCCTATTGATAACGTCAGTTTCCTCCTTATGTTAACTATCATGCTGTCAACAAATGAGCAAAATTTTTCTTCGCATACAGATCATATTAAATATAATGATGAGAAAGGAGCATTTCTGCAAATGGTCATATTGCCCATAGTGTAGGGGAATAGCACAAAAGGTTTGTGTGTTGACTCTCATATAATGCGAAATGTGAGATGACAATGATGGAATCTGTTATGAACCAAAAGACTCTAATATTGATAGTATTGAAGTAAGAGTGATAACTAACCTTGATTTGATGGATTTAGGGCAAATGTGCTCCCATCTCCACAGCTTACAGCTCCTACACTCAATGCAAGTAATTATGAAATGATTGAATGCCTAGTCCAAACCACTTGGCAACTATTTGTGCTAAATATGATTGCCACATGTCTTCACCCTATTGGGCTACTAATAAAGGACTCTACAACTAATATCTCCTAGTACATAACATATCACGATGGATTTTGCACACATTGTGCAGTATTCATACAATAATATATTATTGTACTAAAGTTGGAACATGGAAAATGATTCACCTTTTATGGATTGTGTCACTCATAGGCTAACATCCTTGAAGAAGAACTCGTTCTAGACAATTATGCTGCTATACATACAGAGAAAAGGTTTAAGGAAAGGTCTTGACTGTCTCATATTGGGCTCTCCCAACTGTGGGAAGATTTTTTGGTGGAATGGGAGTGTCTTTGAAGATGTATCTCATATTCTTAGAAGTATGGTTTTGAAATCTATTAGAAATTGATTAGAAGGATTTTGTGTACATGCACATTTTTGCACAGACATACTATAAGAGCAGCTCTTATTTTTTCTTCTTGTAAAATTCAGAAGCTGAAAAAAAAAAAAAAGAGGAACAATATGGTTCTGGTAAACCTTTTCTTTAAATTCTCGTCCCATTCTCCCTTTTCTCCTCCAGTATATTCAAGTAATTCCATTTTTTTTATAATAATTAAAATGTAAATTTAATGGTATCTCTTTGCTGTTGGAGCATGGATTAGTCTTGTGATGATAACTTGTATTCTACTTTATGGTGCCAATCATTTTCATCTCTATTTTCCTTGAAGCATTGGCTGGGGCTGAAAAAAAGAAAGAAAAAGACATTGGACAAAAGGGAGACATTCAATTGGCTGTTTCTTGGTTCAATAAATTTCTTGGTTTCTGCATTGAAGGTGGAAATGGTAATAGATAAGCTCTGAGATCTGGTCTGTTTAGTTTTTCATTAATTAATAATGTTAATTAGATCTTATGCTGTTGCAGGGGTAAAGTTCATATTCAATAATATAGATAAGGAAAGACCCAATGATGCGTATTCTTTCACCATTCGACATGCAAATGAGGCATATACTTGTAAGAGTTCTTTTATTTGCTTTTTCATGTTAGAAGATAACTTTGCTAATCTAATTTCATTTCTTCCTCTTGAGTGCTCTTTAGTGTTGAAATGTGATCCACCCCTGGATAATGCCAAAGACTTGGTGAATGAGTTAAATAGAAGCAATGATCTGTATGGATTTGTAAGGACTATGAGACGCGAATTTCAAAAACTAGCAATTCATGGTATGCTTTTCTTTCTTCTTTAACCATTTTCTGAATAAGTGATTCTGGGCCATGTGCTATTCATGAATCATGACATTTTGTGATTTTACTCGATCAACAGGAAGCCTGGCCCATTTAGTGCCAATTTTAGAAGACTCCGTTTCAATATCTATTTCTGCACCATTTACCTCTGTTTCCAGTGATAAAAGTGAACATTTGGCTGGGAGAGATGAACAGCTAGTTGAATATGGAGTAGCGGGTAATAACTCCAAGAAAGTTAAACACCAGGATAGAAGAATTAAAGCAATAACTCAATCTCCTGGATCTGCATCATCTATTCGCCGCTCCCCTCGATTTCAGGTAATGCAAATCTGTATCTGAGTTTATAAGAATATTATATACATACTGGACTTTAGATGATTGCTTAGAGAAAATGTTGAATTACATATCTGAACTTTGATCACTTTTGTTATTTAAGACTTTGAACTTTCAAGTTACTAATTATGTACTCATTTGGACTTTTCATTGACATCATTAGTACCTCACCCATCTCTATTACCCCCTTTAACTGGGTAAGCTCTTGCAACCAATGGTAGTTGAAACATGGCTGTTCACATCATGAAAATGCTAAAAAGCCTTGCAGGTGCAGGACCTTAAACCATAGTTGATGTGGACTGTCAAATGCCAAAAATAGTAATTTAAGAAATCATTGAACTGAAAACTGTGAAGGATCCTAGATCAAGCACCCCACAACCCCAATGACAACAACACCCCAGTTGCGCCATACTATGGTGGCAGGGCCCATGATGACGGTGTGCAAGCCCCAAGACACGCTAGGCATGCTCATGACCCACCATTGTAGGACTCCTTTCTATGGTGGCATGATTCACAAGGATAACACTCCAAAATGCACGTTGAGTGTGCACATGACCCATGTGTGGCTTTTTGTTGTTTCCCCCAGTTACATGCGCCACCATTGTATGACGATGGCAAGTTGTATGGGGATCTAACATACATGTAGAAATTGAATCTCATGAATCCATAAAATTATAATTATTTGGGGTGGAATGATTGCTTATCAATAAACGGACTTGATGATGTTAAACGATTTTGTGCTGTTGTCGAAGTCCTCAATGTTGCTCATATTAGCGAAGATAACCAGGACAATGTTTTAATGATGTTTTTAACTGTACTTTGGCTTGGAAATGCTCCTTTTGTCATCGATAATGAAAACCATGTAGAGGCTTTGAAACATGAGAGCCTGAGCACTGTTGCTCAATTGATTGGATGTTATTGTCAAGAACTCAGCTTTGCCCTATCAACTTGCCAAATGAGAGTTGGCAACGAAACTGTTGTCCTAAAAACTGACATTTGCAGAGGCTGTTGATGCAAGAGATGCATTAGCAAAATCTATATAATTCTGCTTGTTTGATTGGTTGGTTGAAATTAACGAGTGGCTTGCAGTGGGAAGCAACAAAGTGGGATATCTATTAGCATTCTTGTTATATGATAGAAATAGTTTTGAGCAGTTTTGCATCAACAATGTAAATGAAAGATTTTGAGCAGCATGTAAATTGACAATCATTTAAGTCAGGGTTGGAGGAATACATAAAGATGCAATGACCGAGCAATTGATGCAGAAGAATGATGTGTATAGCTTTGGAGTTGTTTTATCGGAGCTTTTGACAGGCAGAAAACATGTGGGTCATACAGTATGTCTTAGCCAGTTTGTCCCTTGGTATACTCTATGATTTACTGAACACAAGGTCAAACATTGTGTAAATCCAAGGTTAAGAGGGGAATATCCATTGAAAAGAGTTGCAAATTGGGCAGCCATGGTCCTTTCCAGGCAGTAGATGTCTGTTTTGATCAAGCAATTACTTAAGCTTGAGGACAAGCTTATTTTTGAATGGAGAAATAATGTTAGAGATGCAGGTTTCAATTATCATTATGTGTTCTTTGTATTTTCCCTTCATTATTATAATATTTACGTTAAATGAATGGGAACATTTATGAGAGGTTATTCAAAGGATTAATAGATGAATTCATAAATGGGTTAGTTCATTGATAGATTCACGAAGGGCTAGATTTGATGTATGTCAAGTGTGAGGGCCATTCTCAACTCCTGTATAAATAGGTTTCAACCCCTCACTGGAGGAAAGGAAGAAGAAAAGAATTATCGCAGTATTTGTTAGGTCCACTTTAGTTTTATTACAGTTTATGAGATTGGAGGGTTGTTTTTAACCAATCCCTCAAATCCTTTTGAATACAAATATCACCGGTGACTAGAACCCTGACCTGGGCCTGTAACATATTAATCATGTAAAATTTTTTTCTGCCTATTGCTTATGCTAACATAGGATTGGGCATATAGCTTTCTGGGTCTGAATCCAGGTTTCCCTTCTGTAGCAGCTGTTGTGATTAGTTTGGCGCTGTGAGAAATTATGATCGACTCTGGATTTGGGCTTAGGAATTTTGGAGGCCATCAGCAAATATTTGTGAAGTACAATGGATATTAATGTTATTCTAGCTTTTATTTTGCCATGCTCCAAGCTACTCTTACTGGCATTTTAAGCTTTTCAATGGCGTTTTGAAATCTTCATTACATGTTTTTTGCAGGTCAAGAAGTAAGAACTCTAGCCATCTCTAAGTTAAGGTTCTGCAGGCACATCTTGCAATTGGCTTTTCTTGCTGTCTATACTCTAGTGGCCAACAATTCACTTGCTGGGCTGGAAAATTTTCCATCATATTTCACATAACTAATTTAACTTAGATGTGGTTCAGCATCAATTGGTTGCCAAATATGTATCTTAGCCATTCTGGCGTTTGTAAGTTATGTTGTATTCCTTTTCCAATGAGGTTGTTGCCGTTCTCAGAATACTGTAAATTATTTTGAATTTCATAACTTGTAAGAAATGTTCTTGGCAGACTATCTGTGCAAAAGCAGCAAGTTAAGACTAACAATGAAATGGCTCTCCGGTCGATGGTTTTCATACAAGCAGTTTTAGAATGGCTCGATTATTAATGATCCATGTTTTTGTTTGACCTTGTTCTTACACCTCGTTTACTTTGCTTTGATTCGGTGGGGATTTCTTGCAAGATCAAATTTTCTGAAATTACAAAACTGTGAGAGTTCATCAAGGAGTGGCATGGAAAACCTGGTATTTTACGTTATCAGTCTTTTTAGTAACAAGTGGTATCCATGCTCGGATAATCAACAATAAGAAACCCTAATCAATAGCCCTATTTTTCCTTCAGCATAGAAGCACAGAGCTAACAGTAATCGAGCGATATGGCTTGTAAATCACGTTCTCCCCAGGAGTACATGTCGCAGATTTTATGACAAAAAAACACTATCACATCTTTTCTCTTTCTGGCTTCTTGTCCTGATCCTAATCCCTAGTTATTTGAGATTGTTTCAGAAGGGAAGGTGGCTCTAAGGTCAAGGATATACATAATTCGTTATATTCATCATACAACCAGCCAAGATGGAAATGTATTCATAGGCAAATAATGAAACGAGGAATTTTTGCTGGAAATTCTTAGAGAATGTGGAAAAGTCCAGTGGAAGATGTTGTGTAATTTCACCTGATTAGTGTGTATTTTCTCTCGACTTAATGAAGGTATAGATTAAAGTTGTGAAGAAAATTCATTTTATATTTTTGCTTCATCTCTTGGTCAATTAACATAATTGATAATCCATCCTCTATGCCTTCTACACTTGTGGTTGTGGATAGTGATACATAGGCTTTATGTACATAGATCCCTAATCTATAACAAGGTCTTGAAAAAGAATTGTCCTTATTGATGCCTTCTTCTGTGAATCAACATCCTGGTTTGCTTCCATAGTTTTTTCGCTTCGTGTTCATCATTAGCTAGACTTGAGCATCTACTCTCATTACAATCTGCAAAGTATTTGCCACTCACTTCTTCTAATTCTGGGCTCAGAGCAACATAACATGTGGTTGATGCACCCTGCATTGAAACGTTTTTCTTATCAATGCTACAATTCATCCACACTCACTTTCAACGGGCACACGATTTCACAAACACAAAATATACCTGAGACACGGTCTTTAGCAACTTGGAGGCAATAAAATACAAGGAGTCTGCAAAATAGAAGTCGTGATGTTAGTTTTTTACTTTGCTCGTTTTTTCATGAATGAAAAGGATATGTCTGTTCTTTTATCTTTACGCGGTGTGTAAGGCTTGTGTGGGGTTAAGGGTGCATTACATTACCTGTAAGGAAGCCTTTATGTGCTCGTATGATTCCAGTCTTTACAATTCCTGGATGCACTGCATTTATGGTTACTGCAGCATTTCTTCCCTATGATAAATCAAAACCGGTTCCACCAGACGTGATTACAGGCTTTGGAACAACAGGAAGAAAGAGCAAATCTCAGACAGATGATGTGGATGTAAAATTTTTCAAGTATTACCTTCAGTTGTCTTGCCATTTCCTTGACATGCAGAATGTTGGCTAGCTTCGACTGCGCGTACGCCCTCGTTCCATTATAACTGCAAGCACAGGGCTTCTCTGATGAGAATGGGAGATTATTATAGTAGTAAACTTCCCGTGCGAACTCGTGTAATCTAATAATATAATGCAGATGGTGTGGGGGCACTAGTCATTTGACAAGTATCTAATTTTTCAATTGCCTTGCTAGGTTGGTACTGGTTAATCCTATTGGTTTTATATTTTAAATGAGATTACAAATATGATCATTAAATAAATCCGGACCTCTAACTTGATGCGACATAAACGGATATGATTATAAAAGTTAATTATTTGTGATATGTAATATCTATATATATATATTTAATTTTTACGTAATTAGACATTCCAATATGAATCATCATCTCTTTTTTAATGTTCCAAGTTTAGATAACAATATGTTATTTCCTACTCTTTTTCATTTTTTTTTGTTTTTTTAAAGTCAGAAGATAGTGGATGTTACATTTTTGGATTTAGCATTTGGTTGAAGCTGAAACAATCTCTCTTCACCCAGCTGTGAATAACTGAAGAGACATTTATGATCCTTCCTTGGATGCCCGTTTCAGATGCTGTTTCTATCATCTTCTCCAACAGCATCTCCGTTAGTAGAAAATGACCTACCAAAGATATACATACAAAGTTAAAAAAAAATTGAGAAGAAATGCCATACAAGATATGAAGCATAATAGATTGGATTCTATGGAAGAATATTCATTAAGTGTTTTTAAAAGACTACCTATGTGTTACAATTTTATCCACGATGTTGTATGTTACTTTTAGAAAACAGTTATAGAAAGCTCCCAATAAACACGTGTCTTGCCGATAATAGCTGTAGAAAGATATATAGTTGTTTACCTAGGTAATTTGTGGCAAAGGTCATCTCAATCTTGTCTTCAGAGAACTCTAACTTTTGGGAGAACACTCCTGCATTGTTTCTTTTTATTTATTTATTTAATTTTTTAACCAAGAAAGTAAAATCCTTTATCAGTATAAAAATTGAAAGCAAAAAAAAAAAAAAAAAAAAAAAAAAAAGAATTAAAGGATGAACACTTTAGGTCAAACTCTTACATGAGGATATTAAGTGGGAGGCCTAGTGCATGGAATTCAGAGCAAAATCTGGTTATAGAAGTAAAGGAGCTTAGATCAATCTCCAATATTATGACTTTTGCATATGGAGATTCAGCCAAGATTTTTTCTTTGACTTCAGCTGCCTTCCTCAAATTTCTTGCTGGAATCACTATCCTCACTCCTCTTTTTGCTAGTACCCTTGCAGTCTCGGCTCCAATACCTGATGTAGCCCCTTTAAAACCACACCACAAAAGTACCAATTAGTTGCGTGTTTTTTATTGGATTCATTAAACTCGATTACACAACCGGTTGATATAAAAACTCCAATTCATCATATATATATAAATATATACCGTTAAAAAGAAAAAATTTAATGCTTCTAAAGGGTGGTGGTAGTACCTCCATTTTTTTTTTTCAATTTTGTTTCTTTTTGGGTGCCAACATGCATAGTATATACTACCTTAACTTAAGAAAAAAAAAAAAGAATAAACAAGCAATCTAGTGAATTAGCCATTAGGGGATAGAAAACCATATATGTCCTTCCACAGCCCAAAATGGAGCCACTGAAATGTAACAAAACGAGTTTAGTGGGCAATACATATTATGTATTATATACATATAGATATATTATTAATAGGATGTTGATACATATAATATATATAAATGATATGTAATAATTGATTTAGAGACTATTTCTTTTATTATTATTTATATCAATATTTTATTGATATTTATACGTCACGTGTTATGTATATATAGTATATAATACATATTGAATCTTTTTTTTTTTTTTCTAACATGTCTAATTTACCAAATTAGTTACCATATAAATGTGTCCATCTTACAATGTGGGAAAACAGTTTATGATTTATTTATTTTTTCCCACCAAACCAAAGTGAAAGTTCATAAAATACTAAGATTATCTATGTCTGCCATTGATAAGGCAAGCCATTGTGTGTTGGATACTGATGATAGATTCTCTATCCAAACGAGGAATAAAGGAACACCAAATACACAGAGTGAAACAACAGAAAGGAAACTTTATATACTAGAAGAATAATGTCTGTCAGAGGGGGTTAAAAAAAAAATAAAGAAGAAGAAAAGATTAACGAATGGTTGAATCAAGAGATTGTATTAAAGAAGACAAAAAGTATGGGAGGATTAATATAAAAAAAGAAAAAAAAAAAAGCGGATAATCCACTCGTTTAAGTAGCTGTTTAAGATATTCGAACCAATATTTCAACAATTGAGACAGATCTTATTGGTCTGCATGTGAAACAATCCGTCGTTGATCTAAATAACAAAATCATATTTCGTGAAAACTCCATCACACGTTCATCATTGTGTTTTAAGACTATATGAAGAAAATTTGACTTTAGAAAACAAAACGACTCGAACTCGAACTTGATGATCCACTTCATAATTCACTTAAAAACTTGCTCATGCATGGATATATCATATCATATATGAAAATAAGGATTTATTACCAGCTGCTTGTAAAACAAATATCATACCTGTGACGATGGCAGTGAGATGATTATCTGATGAAGAAGAAGAAGAAAAAGAAAAATGTTGAGTGACTTGTTCAGCAGTGGAGTTGGAGCCATAACCACTAGGACCAGCAATGCCGGCCAAGTATCTAAGCGTATCTTTCATGAGGATATAGCTAAGGATCTCTAGACAAAGAGACACCAGTTTCCTCAGCAGTAAACTGCACATATAAAGAGGATTTATAATATTGTGATAATCCATCGATATATTAAATTATTCAGTACCACAACCACACACACACACACACACGTATCTCATATGACTGTGGTCTGTGTCTGAACCAAACCAATAGACATGAACTAACCAGACCATACACTTAACATAAGTCAGAAACATGAATTGAGCAGGTAAGTGCATCACCTTTTGGCTGTTTTTTTTTTTTTCTTTTTTTCCTTTTCCTTCTCTCTCTCTCTCTCTCTCTAGAAAAAGTAGTATTCTGCTTTGGAGGAAAGAGGAGAGAGCTTACATTTGTAGGGAGTCACGCGCCATGCTTACACCATCAAACACTCTTTTTATTTAACTTTCATAAAGGGAATGAGTACATGTCCAGTGTCAAGAAAAAAGGGCAAACTTATGCGGCAGTGGCCTGGATTTTTTATCACATATATAATATATTCTAAGGTTATGTGTTTTGGGTCTGTTTTTGAAACTAGGTCTGTTTTCTGAATAGGATTTGCTGCCATATGGAAGCCTAAATGATGGGATTTTAACATACTTAATTGAATTCCCTTTATATACAGTAATTTTATATAAAATAATTTGTGTTCACGGGTCTCTATCTTTTGTACTCCTTTTAGTTGTATTTGTGTCAGCAAACCAAAAGGTATAATATGACTCATTTACTTAAACCTGTTTGGTGAGTCAAACTTATTTATTTATTAATTATGTCATGTGGTGGTCATGTAAATTAATTTTAATAGTTTAGGTTCCAATAATATTAATAATTATGAAAAACTTATATATATCAATAAAATTTTAATATATAAAAATATACATGATAGTTTTTTAAAAATTAGACCTTACTATTAATATTTATACATCATTTATTCAAATAAATGGTATATTAGTACCATTGTTTTTTTCTATTTTTCGTTGAATAGATGGTATATCAAGTTAACATGGCCAAAAAAATAACAAACATTGACATGTCAATCGGTTGGCTGAGAGGTTAATGGATGAATTGTACATTAGCTATTTTGAGAAAGGTTTAGAATTTCATTGTACCTTTTCCTTATTTTGAGCTCCATCTAAAGCATCTTTCAATTTATGATTTAATTTACGTAGAAACGTAGTTTTCTTTAGTAATAGCATATGGCATCATGCATGTGTAGGAACTAGGAACAATGAATTCAATCATAATTTTGTAAGACTGTTTATGCCTCATTGATCGCTCAAAAGAATTTAAGATTTAACTGATCATTGACTAAATATATTTTTATAAATTATTGTAGCCGATTAACACTCTCTCTCTCTTTCTCTCTCTCTATGTATGTATATATATATGTATAATATATAATATATATTTATATAGATTCCATTTCTATAATTTTCTTTGATTTCTTCGGATTAATTAGATGAATACAAGTGATATTATTGTAATAATTGATTTTAACCAGTTGTACGCTATTCCTGTACAAGGAATGTAAATTTCTGTCTCGTAAAATTCTCCATCAGTATCAGTAATTACGATTAGGAAACCTATAATTATGGTATTCAAGAATTATAAAATCACGATGCACTTAGTTGCAATCATGTTTGATATTGAGCAATATTTTCCTAAATTTAAGCTTTTAACACCTTTAGGCAAATGTCAAATCTAGGGAAAAAAAAGAAAAAATCATAGTTCTTAAATAAAATTCTTGTTTCACTTGTGTGTTGGTTAGATATTATGACAAAGTGTACTCCATAGTTAATTGTATACTGTGAATTTTTTTCTCTTAATTTTCCTTCATTATCTATAAATCATTTATTGGAATTGTTTAGATTTTTGTAATATCTCGTAATGTTATTATAACATTATTTTTTTTCTAATAATTTTAACCGTTTATTACATGTGATAAAATTTTAAAAAAAGAAACAAAACGAAATGGTATTTTCATATTGTACGAAGAAAGTATAAGTTGAGAGAAAAAAAGAAAAAGTGAATTTAGTGAAATAAGTTAATAACAAGCTAGATAAAAGAGGGAAAAGAAAGAAAGAAAATTAATATTACCTACCACCCCCTTAGGGAAGTGGGCATGGGCGGAGCTGGTGGGATGGCACTTTATAGTATTGGTACTCCCACTTATAGTAAAGATGTTGGTTGAAGTCAACGTATATGTCATTCTGTCACTTTTCAAATCATGTTCAATCTCCCTTTGATTCAATTATGTGTTTATTTTGTTAACATAATACAATTTCAATTTCTTTGCTTTGTTTCATATAATTCTTAGCTAGAGGACTAAATTTAGCTTAACAACAATCACATATTTTATTGATAAACAATAAAAAGGGATGTGGAGTAAAGGATAAATCCATATATCTTGTAGATAAGATTGGGTATCAATATTTCTAAGAAAAGGGAAGAAAACACAAATTTGATGATAACATAATTCTATGGCATATGTTATTGTAAAAACAATAAAATGATACATAGATCAAAAGATAAAATTCATCTAAAGACACATCTCTTAAACAAGAAAAGGGCTGACCAGCGATAATCCTAGGAAAGGGAGGACAAAACTGTAAGAAATATGAAGAAAATGTTTGAACTCGAGTGTATTTGTTCCATACAAAACGATTTATAAGTCTTTTTCAAAACAAAAATTTAGAAATTCGACTAATATTATCGTATTAGCTTCAAACAATTGTGATTATTACTGGCTTCTTGCAGTGGTTGATAGATGATATTAGATGAAAATGGTGGCTGATAATTACTAGTAAGAATTAACTATTATTGGAAAATAGAAAAAAAAAATTTCTACTAAAAAAAAATATAATTATTTTTCTAATTTCATATTAACGTTATCTGTTATTGCAGTCGTCAGTCACTACTGTTTGCATCCTACTGCTAGTTAGAATCAAAAGACATTAGAATTGGCAACCCCTCAAGATTACTAAGATTATATTCTATAATCATATAATTTTTATTATATTAAATTAAGAAAAAAAGCTTAACAAGCGTTTTTCCTTATGCGTTCATGTCCTCAGTTTTGGTTTTATTTAAGAGCTCATAATAATTACGATACCTCAGCCAAAGGTTCACAAAGAAAGAATAACACAAGAAGGAGATTAAAAGAGATATTATTATACTAAAGTTGAACTGTCCATTTGGCTAATCACTTTACCTCTATTATATTCACTTTAAGTACCTCTCTTAAATATATTCTCTTGTTCAAATATTTGCAGAAAATTGCAACATGACAAAAAAAAAAAAAAAAAAAAGGCCTCAAGACATTATACGCGTAATCCAACACATTGCATGCGAAATAAATTTATGTAATCCGATTCTTATCTATTTATTTTATATTCTAAGTTTTTTGGAATAAATTAAACATGGAAAATATTGTCAAATTCTATAAAAGTAGGAAGAATAATTGTTCCTTCTATGAAAAATATTTTTCTCAAGTAAAACCCTTTAGGATGAAGTTCAGACTTATTCATTCAGGTAACTTGGGTCCATATCTTTTCATTAACCAATGTCCACGAGTACTTAAAAGAAAAGGAGGGGAAAAAAAAAAAAAAAAAACACTAATGAATACTGAAGTTGTAAACTGACTTGCATGAGATGCGAAAATTTCCGAGTAATTTCCTTTCTTTTTGCACCATTCTAAAATAAGGGGGTGGTGGTCCATGCCACATACCAACCAAGTTATTAGGTGGTCCACATTTTTTTAAGCAGATCGAAAGTGATACAATAGTCTATTGAGAAATTGCAAATGCCTTTTTACTTATTTTTTTTCTAAATAAATAAAAATTGCTTTTTGCCATAACCCTATAACAATCCAATGAATTTAATATTGATTTTCCAACCGGATGAATTGGATTTGAAATTCCCTCCTAACAGTTGTAAGCGATGTTGTTAGATCCGGTTTAGGTAATTAAACTAGATTTAACCGTGGTTTAATTGTGGTTAGACACAGATCGAATTGAACTGACTTTATAGATGAATCAAATGGAATCAAGTTAAATTATAGGGGTCAATTTGAATTTGATTTATACAATATAATGGTTGGGAAATAATAATAACGATAATAACTCTCATTTGATGGATTCGATTTTTGGGTCTGCATGCTAGCGATAATTTTGCACCATTATTCTCAATTGTCAGTCAAAAACATATTAATGACGGCAAAGACTGTCAAAAGGTTCATTGAACTACCCACTAAAAACCTCATACCTCAATTGTCAAAAGGACTTGTCTTTAATCTTCCACTCTTCCTTTAGATTTAGATAAAAAGTAAGACTCAGTTGGTTGAAACATTACATAGAATTATTTTACTTACGACTTGGGATGAAACATGCTTGATTTCTATCTTTTCGCGATTTACATGCACATAAAGGAAACTGTTATTACGAATCATGAACATTTAGACTATGCCTAAATCACTTATTATCAATATTATTAATAAAGTTAATAAAAAATTGAACATTTTGATATATGCTTTAAAATATTATCTGATACATCTTAAATGATTGAATTATGAACATTCATGACGATTTCTTTTTTAACGTGTTTAATCATCACAAAACTAAAGTTTGTTTTAGATGCAATGTTTGAAAACTTTATTCCAACAAATCCAACTATTTAGCCTCGTGTGATGTTTTTGTCTTTGTTCTTAAGTTTGTCATTTCATAGACATGTGAAAACATTCAAACCACATCATTCCTATCGTATAAAGAATCTGTTTTGCGTTTTTTTTTTCTCTTTTTTCACACTGGAAAACCAATTATTACAATGATTAATTCTAAAGACTAATGCACCTAAATTTGCTTCTACTTCCGCAAATGTTCTTATGAACACCCTAGAATCAAGAGACGAAAATTGAAAATACCTCATGCTAATCCAAGATAATAAGCTATCTCATACATAAATAGGTTAATGTCATAGTACAAATACGAATCCTATTTAAAATTGATACGATAAAAAAAAATTATAATACAATTAAAAATAATTATAATTTATACCGATTATTTATGATCATTATTTAATTTTATATGTTTTCAACTTTAATACAAACTCTACAATAGACAAGACACAAACCCCACCTGAAACCCTATCCAAAGTGATATATAAACTTCTTCACTTTATATCATACAATTGATGGCTGTGTGTTCACGTTTGTTGGATTGAAGACACTAGCATATATTGACCCATCAAAAACATTGGATTGTATGTTGCTCCACTACACGTGCACATCCACAAAATACATAATAATGAGATAGAGGAAAAAAAAGAAAGAAATACATCGATAAGAATTTGAAGAATTGCAAAGAAGAAAGTGAAGGAGAAAAGAGGAAAAAAGAAGAAGAAGAGAATTATGAGGACAGGATTGCTTTTAATGCGTGCGTTCGTGTCCCTCACGTCTCCTTTTGTCTCAAATACACAATGTCCAATTTTTCTTCTTCTTTGGAATTTTGATTGTATTTTGTGTTTTGCCCTTTTACTTTTTCTACAAAGTGTTGGATGCTTGATGGAATAAAAGATAACATTGAGATTGACCCTTCAACAATGGAGTTATGGACTGGCTAAACAAAAGGGTCCCATTTGTTTCCCATCTTGTCTACACCTCACATCAAAGTTCCCACGAGTTTAAGAAGCATTCATCTTGTAGCTTCACACGTTGTTCACTGTTTGTTTCTTTACGTTACATATTATTAATATATCGTGTAAATTAATAAATAATATATAAATATTAAAAAAATTTTAATATATAATAATAAAAAAATATACACTTTAAAAATAATATTAATTATGTTTCTATATGTAAAAAATTTATTAATACTTATATACCATTCATCAATTTATATAATGTATAAGTATTATTGAATTCTCTTTACATGTTTACAGTAGAAAAATATGCAACGAGTTGGCTTATTTATCTAAGGATGTTTTACGATGATCTCATTTCATAGGTGTAGAATACAGATTGCTGGATCGTTTCGATTGCTTTTGAACTTTCTCAAATGGCTTGTGCACTTAATAGGTCATCCTTAGACGGTTTGCACCTTTTAAAATTTGGCAATTCAAAACTCTTGGAATTATGCAAATGCGAGAAACTCAAATGAGCACGGTTTGCCGTTTTTTCGCTGACACATTCATTATATAATTTGAAAATGGACATATATATATATATATATATATATATATATATAAGCATATTTGAGTTTTCACTCTTTTTTTACTTTATTGCTCTGTATTATTTTCTTTTAAACCATATAATATGAGATTTAGTGATTTTTCACTTTATCAGCCCGTGTTCTTGTCTTTTCAGTTACATGATCTAAGCCTGTTCGCTTTAAATTTTTTAAATTCGAACTGTTATTTTTTTCCCTATTTACATAACTCAAAAAAAAAAAAAAAAAGAGATTGACAAAGTAAAAAAGGACAAAAAACTTATGTTTTATAACTAAAATAATAATATAGATCTATGAAGTAAAAAGGTGTGTAAACTCAAGTATATTATTCCTAAATAATCATCCAAAAAGTTACATCACAAACGGCATCTCGAAAGAATAATTTGAATACAACATACCCTTTAAATAAACTTGTTTAAGTGGAAAATCCATTCCATACATTTGGAATACTAATTTACACGAAATGAAAGTGAATATGACCCGTGGGACAGCTAGAGCTAGCCTAGATAATATAGGCATTGCATTGCATGCCCATAAAAGAAGGTCAGAACAAAGTTGATGATAAGGAATAAGCGTACGAATGTGATGCCATATTGGCCAGCGGAGACCAACCAAAAAGGGCAGTATCCCATGATTCAAAAAGCCAAAGTGGATTGGCTTTGCATGTAGGGCACAGGGAATAAAGGGCAAGGTTAAGGATTCCAACATTAGGATATATCCTTAAATTAATTCTAGTTAGTTTGAGCTTAAAAAGATGGACACTAGTTATTCTCAATCATTTAGTGGAAATTAAGATTGTTCAACCAACAGCCCCCATGCACAAATTTAGGGCACAAGATGTAGTAAGGCAATAGTGAATGTCTAGTTTAGTGTAAGTGTCAGTCAATTCTTGCATGATAACATGCAGTAATACTGAAATTTTCTCCAATCAGGGTTTATTTCCATTTAAATATGTCCATTTGTTTCCCACCCACCCAACCCCATCCCAACCCCGAACACACCCCCCCACCCTTCCTTTTCTCTATATATTGTATGCTATTGTGTTACGGTTATTGCATCGATTATGAAGATACGCACAAAAAAAGAAAAAAACTATTCGAGACTTTTATACATACTGTGGCTCTCCAATCGATAGAGTTGGATTTGTTCTGATTTGATCCAAATGACTCTTTGCGTCGTTTAAATAAAATATTTTAGGGAGTGAAGATCGAACTCTCTATTCGAGTTTCATTTCATTCAAATGAACCTTATGATGTCCAGATGAAAATTTTGTTTAGTTCACTAGATTAATCTGTCTTGGGTTATGTTAGTTACACAGCTTTGTTCCTAAATTACACTAGTTGAACTAATAAATGGGTCTTATTCATATATTAGACAATGGTTGCGATTTAAATACTACGCTTCTTTGATTGAGTCTTGTTTTTCTCAATCCTTCAATTGTCGTAAATATTGACTATCTTGATCTGTGCGTCATATTAGATCAACATTGTTCAGCTCTCTTATACATAATATCTTAGAAATTGTCTATATCCCTAATAAACTCGAAAAATAAGAGACAAAATCCATTTCTATTTGCTTATTGATCATTAATCGATCCTACTTGGTATTGGTTCTCATTTAAGGATACATTAAACTTTTTCGAATTTTAATGGAGCAAATTAAGATTCTCTTCTTCTTTTTTTTTTTTTTTTTTATGAGTTCATATAATAGTATGTTTATAAAAGTGTGTTTGACATAAATACCTATGCTAATCACCCATCTTCCCTTATAATTTGCACCTATAAACGGATGCTTAACTTACGTGAGGTGTTTTACAAAGAACCGTTCTCCACGTTATTTTTTTTTTCTCCATAATTAATTAGTTGCTTTTTAATTGGTTTGTTGTATTTATTTAGTATATTAAATAGTAAGTTATAGAAAAAAAAATTATATCAAAAATATTTTATTAGTTTTTTAGTTATTTTATTTTTATTTTGTAGCAAAACAATTAAATAAAGATGAAAAACCTTTACTTAAAACATTTTTTTATAAAGTAAAAGTATGTTTAGATAAAGAAGTATTTAATTGACGTGGTATCCTAAGTACCCATTTTGAAGAACCCATTTATAAACATGCTCCAAAATGTTTTTATTTTTTTTTTAATTTTTTATTCAGGACCCTTGTTGTCCACTTTATGAGGAAGCTACGTACTACAAGCGGTTGAAAATGATTTGCATTTATATTTTATATAGAATTTCTCTCAATCTACATGTAATATTAGTGATGCGGGACCAAAAAAAAAAAAAAAAAAGAAATAGAAAGAATATCAAAACATAAATGTTAGACTACATTACTAAGGAACCAAAAACTCTCTTTGGATGAAAACTTATGAATATCAGATCGGATCAATACTAAAAGCACATACAATTCATAAGTTGTTAATAGTAGTTCGTATCTTAAATTCTTGTATTATTAGTAGTAACATTGAATGTTGAGAACCAGAAGTAATCCTTCCTAATTCACACATATTGTAACTTAATTTTATAATTTTTTTTTTGTTCTTTTATTTTCTCTTTACTTACGCGTCCTAGTTAGGACTTGGTGGGTCCACCGATCTTGGGGTCAAATTAGCCCTAACTGTAGACCTGTTAGGACCTAGAAAGGCCCTAGTTGAGCCAGTTTTGTTTCCTTAGCTCAGCAAGATGGTTTAATGTTGGAGTAGCAACCAACTTGTGCCCGTGTCTTTATGGAAAAAATATCTCATTTTGATTTGTTTATTGATCAAGTGCTTCGTATCGGTTCTTAGTCCTTTGATACATCAAAATTTTTATGACTTTTAGTGGAATGGATTGAGATTCTTTGATTTTAGTGAATTATTATGAAATGAGGTGGTGGGGCTTTTTTTTTTTTTTTTTAATAACATATCTTCTTGGTCGGTCTTTGGTAAGGGAAAGCTACGCCCAAGAAGTAGCTACACACCTCCTATGCACGACTATGTTGGGAGGAGGCAAGCTAGTTACAATATGTTCAGCTAAAGTTCAAGCAGAATAGGAGGCAACCCTACCTTTTCCGTTTTCCCTTTTGTTGAAGTTGTAAAGGTCCAATTGGGAATAGTACTCCTTTTACCTTCAAGCCAATTCCTTCATGATTACACTAAGTCATTAATATCACAACATAAGCCAGGACTAATTGAATTTCACGGGGGCAAGGATCGATCTATGTGTGTGTTTTATCTATTCTTAAGGAAGAGGATTTCTTAAGATTAATGAGATATTCGTGTATCATCACGAAGAAATCACACTTAATTAAGCGACATAATTAACATATTTAGTATATACGATTTGATCTATTATCTTATTTGTGATAAATTAAATGATTTTTAAACCATAAATTCTAAACGGTTCTTTCATTAAGTTGTTATTATTATTATTATTATTATGTAATATGTTTGATATGATCTCGCATGTATATCCCATTTTATGCATTCTTGAAAGTCTAATATGTATGTTACTAATTACTATCATGAACAAATGAGTCAAGCTGGAGACAATATCCACGGACTCGATAGGACTTTGTTCCACAACATTTCGCAAACAACTCCTACGACTTTGCTTTGTTGTGATGTCCCTTTGTCCCTCTTGTGAAAGTGACTGCAAGGGTTAAAACACAAGTGACAAGACATCAATTCCTTTGAAAGCCTCAAAGAGAGTAGTAGTCCATAATTTTAGAGTAATAGAGTGGGAAATTAAAAAAAGAAAAAAAAGCAACTTTCACCTTCGGACGGAAAGACCAATTGCATCAATGCAATAAGCAATATGTTGAAATTAATAATCATTATTTCACTTCTTGTATGTGTGTGTGTGTTTTACCTAATTATGGATCTCAACAAAAAAATGAATCAACTTGCGGGTGGAGGTAACTACAACCTAAGTATCAATTGAAAATATATAGAAATTTGTTTTAGTTTACAATAATGAAATCGGTTTTGTCTTCTTCTTTTTTTTTTTTTTTTCCTTTAGCTAGACACTATGATTTGATTAACCGGATTTGGATTCTATTCATTTACTTTCCTTTAATTTTCCTTAATTTAACAATCAATAGTTGAAATTATCTTGATTTTTAAAATACTCTATGAAGTCATCATCTTCCTTTTAATCTCAACTATTAATTATAAACGGTAATATTTCAAGAGATAAATAGAGAGAGATTGAGAAAAATTAAATGGAGATTATCTATTTCCTAGTTAACCATAGTGATCAACCCTTCGCTACTTACCTTTCATTAAATACCCACTGCCACGGGAAGATACAAATGATTGCAATACATTTGAATTACTAAATATTGTCATAAATACTCAAATTACAGAAAATGTTGATGAAACAAATGCACCATTTCATAAGATTTGCTTTGAACTTTTAAACCGAAAATAACAGCAAAAAAGGGTTTCTTGCCTTCATCTCTTTTATTTATTTTTTGTCTATTTATCCATTCTTTGACTAAGGAAGGAAGGAAGCATAGAATTATAGATGTGATTCCAAATAAAATATATGTTAATCTTTTATATCTCATCAATTACAAACTGTCATATACCATTACATTTTAACATAAGCCTTTTTCTTTGCTATTTTACATTCATAGCATTAAAGAGGATGAAGTTGTTTGGTGTCTTTCATGTAAGTTGAGTATTAGGTTGAATTTATGCATCAATTTTATTTTAACTGAATAAATATTTTTAAAAATATAAAATCAGCCTAAACAAGCTTGATAAATTTGAAATTAAATTTGCCAATGCCACTTTGAGTCAAACTTAATAGTGTAAGCTCGATCAAGTTTGATCCAAATCTGAACATTGATTTTCTAAGTCTAAGTTAAAACTTACATTCAATACTGTAATGTTTTATCTCGAATACGGTGGGATTGTAAAAAAGAATATATCTAGAAAAATAGATAATCTAAAAAGGGGCATAAGATGAGGGGTGCGTGTGCGTGAATGTTTTCTTCCCAAAATTTCCTAACAACAACCGAAAGAGACCATGATGTAGAATTAGAGACAAGAAGAGTAACACTACATGGTAGCTCTCAATGACCTTAGGGTCCATATGTTAAATCATGTTTCCTTTGTAACTTAATTTTCCATACCTGAATTGATTCATTCAACAAAGCTAAATACATCCTTACCGACAAAGCCTAAGATTTCTACAGACCAATCATACCATCTTCTTTTTCTTTTTTCTTTTTTCATTCGTAGAAATTGAGAAAATTTTAAAAAGAACTAATGGGGGCCTTCACATTATGAAATATTATCATTTTGAAAATTCAAGTCACACGTGCCGTCGTCCAATCATGGGATGACAAGTGGACCTAACTAGTTGATGTTCCAACAACATGAGCCAATCACGGCAATATAAAGGAGGTGATCAAGGATTATGCTTTGTTTTTTTTTTTTTTTTTAATTATAGCACTCATTTAGTGGCTTAACCATTATGATTAAGTTAGTTAATGAGATAATTTAATATAACTTTTAAGGGGTAAGCATTAAAGATTGGTTAATATTTTCTTCATTGGGACCTTGAGAGAGAAGACTTTTCATGAAAGTTTTCTTGTCTTCTTCTTCATCCTACACATCCATACTAAAAGAAGTTGGACTAAGCATATTAAAACCCGAAAGGGTGCGTTAATGGTTGATCTTTGTACCTATTAGTAGCATGGAATGAAAGAAGAAAAAGATTTATATCTTTTTATACACTTATCTTTATATAAAGCGTGCTATCAATTTTGAAAAATATGATGAGTTTTCATTTTAGACCCTTAACAAGTGCTTTGAAATTATTTATTGATAAGACATTTTTAGACAAAGAAAAAGTATTGCCCTAGAATAGCCTGTAGGGTTTTAAATTTTGCATGCCATTTGATTGGAAAGATTGGACATACTCCCTCAGTACCGACATTACTTTTGAAGCATAATCAACAATGCTATGTGATTAAAGGAATAATTAATTGAAAAAAATAATTTGGGTCTTAGGAAAAAGTTGACAATCAATATCAGTGCAAAAATTATTACAAGACAGAATAATCAACGATGTTTGCCATTGTTTTTTGAGTGGAGTTGCCCAATTGTCATGGAGGGTGAAAAAGAGGGGAAATAGTTCAATTTAGGTAATGAAGATTAGGACATCTAATAAATCATATTTCATAAAAGTCAAAACAATGATGAAATTCATATGAATAATAATTAGGACTTAAGGGAGGTTGATCTTTCATGATAAATAATAATTAGTCTAGATTACAAAACTGATAATCACACACCTAACTTCATTAATGTTTCCAATCTTGAAATGGTACATATGCATAAAAGTAAGAAAAGATGCGAGAAAGATAGATGGAAAGATCATATTTTCATGAACAAAAATGATCTTAGATTTGGACGATAGGCTTAAGATATTAGTTCCCTAACAAACTTACAACATCTTGGCTTTTCAACCAAGTATGATGATCAATTGTGTGAATTAATGGTTCTTAAGTTTGAAGTCGTACTACATATTATAGGGTAAGTTCCTAATTCTAAATATTTTTAAGATGGTCCAATGAAGTGATGTATCACTTATAGCCGAGATACACTTAGGGCAAGCGGTCATTTGACAAGTTAATATCAAGTCTCAAAGAACATGCTAATTTTTTAATAATATTATTAGAAATTGCACTATTACCAAAATTTAGAAAAAAAAAAAAGTTGTTAAGTACTTATCATTACTAATGTTGTTAAAAACCCTCTTGATCTAACCCGATTCAACCCTATCTCTCTATAAAATTAGTTTGAATAATCCATTTGATCCTCATCAATGGTAACCTTAATTCGACTAGTTAACTTGATTGGTTCAATTTGGTTTTTATATGAACCTACTAAGTTTTTCCCAAATTAAAATCTATTATTTTCTCTTATATTTCTTGAAAAGTACATCAATTTGCAAAAAAAAAAAAAAAAGCATAGATGAAAGAAAAATAAAAAATAAGTTGTAAAAAATTCTCAACTTTCTGTTTTTAAGAATTTAAATAATTTTTATTACTTTATACATAAATATAAATTATATTATAATATTTTTATAGACTCTTATTTGATCTTGATTGACCCCTTTATCCTTAACCTCTTCTCATTTTCGGATAACTTGCTAGTTTAAGTTTGACAACATTCATCATTACCACTTTTATATGAATCTTACGGTAAGGATAACACAACACAGTGTTACGAGAAATAAAAAAGACTTAATATTAGATCATCACAAGGCGACTTATTTCATGAATCTCCCGCTATAGCTTGTTACTTAGCTTTGTACCTGCCCAAAACTTACATTCTTTACGCAAGAAGTTTCAAGTTCCAGCTTCTAGGATATCATGGACGCTCATTATTATAAATTTCCTATAAAATATCACTAATACATATGACAAAATTTTCGTGTATAACAAATACTCGAAGCTAATATGACCTAAAATAAACCACCTTATCAATGGTAAAAAGCCTAACTCATTTTAGCAGCTCACTCATATAAGCATTAGAGAAATAAAAACAACATAATGTTAACACAGAATGCTAAAATTATATTGAACTTTGAGTTTAGTTTTACTCAATGGTGTACTTCATACACACTAGAAATATTATCGATTTTGAATACAAAAGCAAGTATAATATTCAAGTGGTTTTCTTAAACTCGTATTGGTTTTAGGGATAATCAGGCTTAATCTACACTTCTTTTTTAAAAAGATTCGGGGTATATTAAGATCATAGAAAAGAAATAATAATTTTCAGTAATTATACATGATACTCTACAACCAGTACTTTCTATGAAATATATAATCAAAATTACTCCAACATATATATATAAAAGTGGCTTTATCAGTTTTGTTCACGGTCCAATTCTTAACACCCTTGACCTCAAGTAAAGAAAATGATCACATGCGATTAGGCCCAGAGCTCCGGTTCGGCCCAACTTGAATGGAATCGCTAGATCGTGGGTCCTCCAATGGGCGAATCCGGGACTGGCCCAAGTGCACCCGTCAGTTCTTTGAAACCGCCGAGTTAGCTGGTTTCGGATCGGGCACAATCAATTTTTTTTCCCTCCAAATGAAGGAAGAAGATTTATCCCATGCCCGACTTTTACACACTTATTATAAAAATAAAATAGATATTGCATTACATATTAAAAATGTATTGCATAACATAATAAAAATATACAACCAATTAGTTTGGATTATCTCATTAAAGTGAAAAAAGAAAATAATTACATTATGACTTGAATATTGCATATAGATGGGATATTATTCCCCTCACAACAAAATATAAATTTGTCAAAAATAAATAAGATATTACAGCTACAATTACATGAAAAAAGTACAAGAATAGAAATAATAAAATATACGTAGTAAAATCTTTTGTTACTATCGGTACTTTCTATATAGTAAAAAAGTTTTACAAGTATCTTTATAACTTGTACTACAGTCACCGTTAATTTCCCTTTATGTGGTGTTCCTCTCCTCCTATGAGTGAGATCAAAATAATCATTCTCTTTTCTTTATTAAAATATTGAGATGTAAAAGTAAGATATTTAAATAAAGAGCAACATTTGTTCTAAGAATTTAAGGGAGATGGAGATAACAATTTTTTTTAATATTTTGTTGATTTTAGTATTGAGCCATAAAGTACTTCTAATTTTGCAAAAAAAAAAAAGGATAATTTTACGAGAAAAATATATGCTTCAATCATTTTTTCTATTTTAAGATGAGTCATTTGTATTGATTATGTGAATTTCCTTAATGTCCTCAACTTGTATTGAAATAATTGCTATCCAATTTGCTCTAATTGAACCACTTGCTTGAATTTCAATATTAATCATGTCTTTCTTAATTGATATATATGTTTGAGTTTTAGGAAAAATAATTGAAGCACATATTTTTCACATAAATTTTCAATGCATTTTAAAGTTTACAAATATTATATTTTTGTAGGAAGTGAAATGAACAAAATATCATAAGAATCCTTGTTTTCATCTCCCTTATACTCTTGAACTCTATATCTGTTAGGCCTTATACTATTTAGGCCTACTTACTAAACAAAATATCGGCTAATATCAATAACATACACATACACTCTCTCTCTCTCTCTCAGTTTTTGCCTCTCGAATGTTCTTAGGCAAGAAACTCTAACTCCTCTCACTCTCTACTCTTGTGTTTATGTGTTTGCTTTCTAAATTGATTTTTACCAAAATTTGATAAGAATGGACTAACTTGATCTTGTTATTTTAAGAGGTACACCTTTTCAAGCAAGGTGCAACTCCACGAAGTAAGAAGGAAGAAGAGATACTATTTGTGTGTAAATTCTCAATATCTTTTTCCTTTTTTCTTATTCTCTATTTATACATTTGTTAGATTTGTAATTGTTTATTGTTGTATAACTACTTTTGTTACTATTTTAGTTGATAATGTTACAAAACCTTAGATCTAGTTGATTTGGTTACAAATAAACCCTAGATTTGTTTAGATCTAGTAATCTTATAGCCATCTTGGCTTATTCCTTATACGCTTTAAGCTGTTTGTAACATATTCCCCTATGTCGGAAAAATTAACCTTGTCTGCAAGGTTAAAATGTGGATACAGTTGTCAAAACTTATTAAAATCTTCCTAATTGGTGTCCTTTGGTTGCAAACCTTTCCACTATACCAAAATTTTGATATTAAAGCACCCCTTTGTTTAATAACCCTTGAGTCTAATATTGCAAGTGGTGTCAACAAGGGCGATCCTTTAATAGCATTGTTCTGTAACTTCAACGAAGGAATCTCTGAACCATGAGCCTTCTTTAATAAAGACACATGACAACCATAATGTATCTTTGCAAAATTTAGAAGTTGTAGTTTATAAGCACAAGGGCCAATTTTCTTGGTAACTTGAAAAGGGCCATAATATCTTTTAGATTGTTTATGACCTTTTTGTCTAGCTAGTGAATCCTACTTATAAGGTCGTAACCAAACAAATACAAGATCACCTAGTTCAAAAGATATAGGTATCCTATGTCTATCCGTAATAGTCTTTATTCCTTGAAAATCCATGTAACTTAATCACCATAGTCATGAGTAAGTGAACTACTTTTGTAGTAGTAAAATGATTATCTAGAACTCCTAGGTGACAGTATTTAGATAATCTATCAACTACTACAAATATAGTAAAATAACTCTTAGATATGGGAAGGCAGATAATGAAATCCATAGCAATATCTTCCCATATCCTCTTTGGTATTGGCAATGGGGCTAAGAAACCTGAAGGTACTTGAGTTTGATACTTAACCTGTTTTTAGACTTGGCTACTTTGAACATACTCCTTAATCTTTTGTCTTACGCCTTCCCAAAAGAAATTAGCAGCTATTCTTTTGAATGTCTTCAAAAATCCAAAGTGTCTTGCACTTGATGAAGAATGGAACTCTTGTAAAATTGTTGGTATGATGGATGATTGAGGCATATAAAAAATGTGTCCCTGATGAAATAAAATTCCATTTTTACATGTTAAAAGACCATTTTAGAGGTACCCTGTTTTGTAAGTTGTGAATATGTTGCTAGAAATTTGGACTAGTATCATATTCCTTCTTTAATGTTGAGACAAAATCAAAAGCGGGTATTGATGAACTCACGAGTGATGATACAGTGTCATGTTACCTAGAAAGTGCGTTCACAACAATATTTTCTGGTCTACTCTTGAATACAGTAGAATAGTCAAAATCAATGAGTTTACTCAAATACTTTTGCTGCTCTTGTGTTTGTACAACTTGAAATCAACTCTTCAAGATTTCTATGGGCAATTTTGATAACAAAATGCCAACCCAATAGATGTTTTTGCCATTTTTTTATTACCTCCACTATTGCATACAACTTCCTAATATATGTTGATGCTTTTGTCAATGTAAGGGTAACTTCTTGTTAAAATATGCTAATGGATGATTCTATTGTAGCAATATAGCCCTTATTCTTATCCCTGATGCATTTGTTTCTACTATAAACTCCTCAAAATCTGGCAGTAGCAATACGGTGTTTCACTAAATGCTTTCTTAACCTTGTGAAAAGTTGAAATAGCTTCATTTGACCACTTAAAATAATTGGACTTTAACATGTCAGTGAAAGGATGAGCTATGGATGTGTATCCTTTGAAAAATTTGTTATAGTATCTAGTTAATCCTAGAAAAGCTCTTATTTATTTAATTGTAGTAGGTTGCTCCCACTTCATCACTGCTTCAATTTTTGAAGGATCAAGTCTTACTTGATTGTAAGAGACAATATGTCTTAAATATCAATGGTATGTTAAGTAAAAGAACATTTGCTCTCTTTAAGATAAAATTGATTATCTAGCAACTTTTGAAGAACTTGAGCTAAGTGATCCAAATGTAATTCAAAAGAGCTACGGTATACTAAGATATCATCAAAGAAAACAATTACAAACTTCCGTAAAAATGGCTAAAACAGTCTATTCATCACTACGTGAAACGTCACTAGAGCATTGTTCAATCTAAAAAGCATTATTAAGAACTTATAATATCCTTCATGAGTTCTAAACGTTGTTTTTTCAACATCTTTTAGGGCCATTCTTATTTGATGATAACCTAAACTAAGATTTAGTTTACTAAAGTATTGTGCATGGCACAATACATTTAATAATTCGTCTATTGTAGGAATAGGAAACTGATCTCTAATTGTTACATGATTAAGTTCCCTGTAATCAATGCAAAGATGTTAAGATCCATCTTTTGTTTTAATTAACAATACAAGGGATGAATATGGGTTAGTACTTCTTTGTATTATGCCTTGAGAAAGCATCTTACGTACATGTTTCTCAATTTCATTTTTCTGAAAATTTGTATAATAATAAGGACGTATGTTGATTGGATTATCCTCATTATTAAGATGGATTTGGTGTTGGACTTCTTGCATTGGTGGCAATGATGATGATGCTTCAAACACGTGAGAAAATCTGCCCAATAATTAATAAGAATCAAGCTACTGAACCTTTAACTCAAGCCCTAGAGTGAGGACTTGAAGGACTAGCAAAGTAGATTCTATTGTTCCAACAAACTCTTGTTGAGGCCGAGCTGATCCTCACTATCGACCAACTTCTTATGCTAAGATAAGTAACTTCACATCTCTTAGTAGTTGAGTGCCAACCTAATGTATGCCCTGTTGACAGTCTGATCCCTCATATATCTGCTCGGTTATGACTAAGCTAACCTCCAATTCAAAAGTATTATGTTAAAAACCCTAGTATACATCCGTACCCATGTCTTTTTAGGAGGACCCCAGGTTTACGTTGCACCCTTGCTTAGCACCCTTGCTCGGCATCTCTGCTCGACAAATACCCAGCATGACTATACAACTTGTCGCATTTGCTAAAAGTGCCTCTAATGACCTAATGCCACCTATCTAATCCTCTATGTGAACGAATTCATTGAGCTAATAATTGATTTTTTTACATTTTCATTTATACCCTTTGTTATTCCTTGTGCATTACTTATTTTGGATAATATTCTTATTTGTCTTTTCTATTTTAGGTAGGTTGCCTTAACATTTCGGGTATATACATACCCTTATAAATGTAACCACATATATCATACATTATATATTGAATATACTCTTCTCCTTTTGTAAAATCACTTTTTGTTAGTTTGTTTATTTTACTTTTATCCTAACCCTTAAGTAAAGTTAGGTGGTAAGTAACTTTACGGTCCATCTCATGTGTCATATTGAGTTGTACCATGAGTCATCGATAGTTCCATTGGCGTCATATCCTTGGAGTGGATCGAGGGATTGCTTATTCTTTCTTTCTTTACCATTTCTGCAAGCTTAAACCCATTCTAATATCGTCGCCCTTATCAACTCTTGGCATAGCGTATTAATAATGATTTTAAATCACTATTGTTGGTGGTATTCTCTAATGTGTTAAACTCTTCTATCTGAGTCATATAATGACAAAAAGATGTTATATCATCTTGTTGCACCATCCCTCTTAGTTGATTATGGGTGATTTTAGTCAGTTGTACCCCTGTCTCTCTCATCAATGTGACTGTTTGATCTCTTTGAGTAAACTGCATAGTTAAAGTCCCATAATCAATGGCTATTGGCTCCAATGTGTACAACTACTATACACCTAAAACCATATGCGCTCCTTGTATAGGCAGTATGTAAAAAGTTTGAGAAAATTTCCAACCTTGAATGTTAATCGATACATTTAGATGGTACATTTAGATGCATTCCTTTACACTGTAATGTTGTACCATTGCTTATCATAATTGAGAATTTTAAAGCAGTTTGTATCACTAACCCTAACTTCCTCACTACTTATGATTGCAAAAAATTATAAGTGCATCTAGTGTTTATCAACATTGTTAAAGGATTTCCATGTACATATCCTTGAAACTTAAGGGTTCTTGGAATTAACATACCCGATAAAGCATGATAACTAATTGTGACCATATCTTGCATATTCTACTCCTCATTCGATCCTTCTATCATTTCAAGCAATTCTTGATCTTCATCTATTTCTTTATGTAATAGTAACAAGAACTTCTACTTGCATTTATGATTTCTATGATATTTCTCATCACAATTATAGCAAAGACCTTGTTCTCTTCTTGCAAGCATTTCTAATGCTAACATCTTTTGAATGGGTAATGTAGTTGTTGAATTGTTTGTTTGCAATGTAGATGGTAATGAAATAAGTTGTTTAGAATTGAAATTTGTATTGGGTGGTCAAATGTTTGAAGTGAAAGTGGATGACTAAAATGGTTTATTAGTAGAAATAATTGAAGAGGGTGGTTTAGAATTAAAAAAAGAAGATGGGTAATAAAATTTGGAAGTGGCTCTATCAACATATTTGCTTTCTTGCAATTTGGCTAACTAGATTACCTCAGGTAAGGTTTTAGGTCTTGCTCCTTGAACTTCTCTTCGAATATGCAACTTGAGTCCTAATATGAAACAACTTAAAAGGAAGAAAATTTGATAATCCCACTACTCTATTTGATAGGCACTCAAACTAAGATTAACACTCTTCAATAATCCTTGTTTGCATTAATTTTGCAAGCATTCCTTGCACATCTTCATACTCAGAAGGACCAAATCTTTTCTTTAGTGGCTTTTTGAAATCTTCCCAAGAACCTAATTATCTGTTTTTATACATCCATTGGTACCAATTTGAAGCTTTCCCCTCCATTGCAAATGAAGCAATTGTAATTCTTTGCTCATTAAGTACTGCATGAATGTGAAAAATTGATCTGCCTTGAAAATCCACCTCAACACATCATCTCCATTGAACTTTGGTATTACTAATTTGATATCCTTCATATATTGTTTGGAAGCACTGTGATTACTAGAAAGTGATGAATCTCATGGTGATTCTAAACTCTTTGGTAAATTTGTGAGATTATAATGCTTTAATAGTTCTTGTTGAGAATATTGTAAGTTGATTTGCATTTCTTGAAATCTTCTCTCCATTTATTGTAAAAGATTTCGTTGAAATTCAGCTAACCGCTCTTCTAGATCATTAGTTCTTGAATTAGGATCCATGATCACTTTTGAAGCTACTGAATCTCAATGAGAGCACTAAATGTTATGCCTTATATTGTTTAGGTTCACTTACTAAACAAAATATCGACTAATATCAATAACACACAAATACACACACTCTTTCTCTCTTAGTTTCTGCCTCTCGAATGTTCTAAGGTAAGAAACTCTAACTCCTCTCTCTCTTTACTCTCTTGTTTATGTGTTTGCTCTTTAAATTGATTTTTACCAAAATTTTATAGGAATGGACTAACTTGATCTTATTGTTTTGTGAGGTACACCTTTTCGAGCAAGGTGTAGCTCCAAGAAGTAAGAAGGAAGAAGAGATACTATTTGTGTGTAAACTCTTGATATCTTTTTCCTTTTTTCTTATCCTCTACTTATACATTTGTTAGATCCGTAATTGTTTGTTGTTGTATAACTGCTTTTGTAACTATTTTAGTTGACACTATTACAAAACCTTAGATCTAGCTAATTTGGTTACAAATAAAACCTAGATTTGTTTAGATCTAGTAATCTTCTAGCCATCTTGGCTTATTCTTTGGATACTTCGATTTGTCTATAACAATATTCCCCTCATCTAATTACTTGCTTCATTTGTCAAAATTTTTAAAAGAAAGTGACAATATAACTAACACTACATAAAAACATATTAATGGTTATTGCAATTGTGGTCTTTAAGTATTTGCCGGTAGTGATTAAGCTCTATACGTAGAAGGCTTGCAAAACAATACACTGTGTGGGGACGTTGGGAGGTTGTTTGGTGTGACTACTCCGATGCTTCAGTTAACAGTAAGACTTTGGAGAATAGAAAGCACTTTGGAATAACAGACAAACTTGGTGCACAGAGTGTAGAGAGATTTAACGCTAAGTAGTGGATTGGTATTTATAGTAGAGTATTGCTGACAGTTGGAGGTCGGTTAGTGGGGAGAGATCTTCTCCCGCAAGTATAGGAGAATGGGGTCATGGTGTTTGACGTGTCCCACTTATTTTGGTCATAGCTATTGATTCGGTATTTTATTCTTATTTTATGCATTCTAGTCATTGTAGAGCTTTTTAGACTTAGTCAATCCAGGCTCAAGGCATGAGCCCATAGTGATGAGCCTCAGGCAACGAGACGCGTTAGATTTGGACAGGCCTAAAAGTCCCGTGTCTAAAGAACCTTATCAACACTTGCCCCCCATCTGCATAGTCTTATTGCCGAGGCAAAGGTAAGGAGAAAGGATATATGGGTTGCTCAGACGTGTAACTGATCTTACTTAAAGAGGCCCGACCTGGCGCTATGGTGTTGACGTAGTAAGGGTGCAGGTTCGGGTTGGAGGTTGTTTGAGGCGGAGATGTTCGATGCAGTAGAAGCCTGGGCTGGAAATGTTCAAGGTAGGATAGACCGAGGTAGTCAGCAACTATTCTGAAGCGAAGTGCTGAGAAACCGAGTGAGATTGAGCCTTGGATGGGGGGTTAAGGTAGGATACCTTTACGTCTTACTAGGCAGGTGATTTGAGGCTACAGATTGGTTAGGCTAAATAGCTCTCATCATGGACCGAGTGGGCATGATTGCATCGTGCTTCTACCATGCTGACCAAGTGGAAGTTGGAGGGTTCATGGGGAAACTTCTTGTGGAAGAAACTTTTTCAAATTTTGACCCAAGCGCGCTCATTTTTTTGTGCATTTAATGCGATGTGACAGGTGTCCTTTTGTTGTAAACTAGTATGCAATTACGTACATTTTATCTTTTAAAGGTGGTCATCCGATCAAAACTCATTCTACGTGTTTATTGTACAGCATTCCAAGGAATTCGTGCTTATACGGATCCTTATAACTGCCGGTATGGCTTCCTAGATACTTTGTCTATAAATAGCACAATCACAATGAGAGATCACTTTTCTACAATCTCTTTATTTTGCTATTACGAAATCCACTTTTGCATCAAACTTTCTTCAAAAGTTTCTCAAAGCTTCTTTCTTCTTCACATATTACGATCATGTCGAGTAATAGAGATAAGACTGGCTCATCTTTATTGTTACATGCCTTTGACTCCGAATCTACAAGGAGTGACCCCCTCCTTTCGACAGGAGAGAACAAAGTTTCGTCACTAGCACAACTTAATGAGCCTACTAGGATGGCTATGGATGTGCTGGATAGGGCCAGGATTATCAATGCCATCCTAAGGGATGTATATGTGTACGCCCCCTACCCCCTTCCAAGGATTTGTTCGATGCCCCTAGGATATATAAGGAGCCTAGCGGTTGAGTGAGCAAGAGCAAACAATCCGCCCCCCAATTGGATTATAAGTAACTTTATTGTTGAGGCAATCCTTGGGTGGTAGATAAGGTTGCTGAGCAAGGATAAATAGGTGGCCTTATTGTTAGGGAGGTGCTTTACAATGTTTGAGAAGTGCATAGAGTTTGGGTAGCGCCTTCTTTTAGGTCGCTTTGAAAAGGAATTCTTCAACTACCATCGGTGTAATCTGTTGTAGGTCCCTCCTAGTGGGTAGAGGGTGCTGAAGACTTTCTAGGTACTCTATGAGTACCTGGTGGTAAGGGTTACTCTTGAGCTCTTCAGTTATTTTTACATGTAGAAGGGCATCGAAGGTAGCCATAACTTTAGCCATGCCCAGGAAAGAAGTTGTTCTACGGCCTTATGGATTCGGTGAAGGGTTGGCAGGACGAGTACGTGGTAATTAAGCTACTCGATAAGGCAAACTTATGGATGTAGTGGACCGCGATGGTCCGAACCGAGGGTGAAAAGGGACTTGGTCCTAGTGACGTTGAGGTCGTGCAAGAGATCCTAGCCTTTATGATGCTTAGACAAGGTTAAGAGAAAAATGTTGCAGAAATTGTGGAGAGGTACTTCCGATGTCCGATCTTCGAACTCTTCCTTAGCATGAAGAAACCTATAGTAAAGAAATGGGTTGAAGGTACAAGTTCGTTCTACGCGCCTACGTTTGTTGTGCTAGTGTTAAGATGCTTCGTTTGGCACCTATAGGATAGGGGAGCCTCCTTAGCCGTACTGGTCATAGTAGTAGTTTCTTTCGTTCATCTTGCTTTTTCTTTTCATTGTTTTAATCTTATTTTTAAGGTAAAAACTTGGTCGAGAAGGTTCCTCATCCCTCTATAGACGAGCTGATAAGCCATCGCTAGGCTAGAGCTAGGGAAAACCAGTCGAAGGGGAAAGTAGTACAGTGGAAGCTAAGGCTTGGGGACACTAGTAGGGCATGACTGATGGCTATGCTTGCCTTTGCCCTCGTCCTCATCCCCTCTACTAAGCTTATTCTCGTGGGGGATAAAGGCACTGACGTCGAGGGGCCTAATATTCAGATGCTTTCCCTTCTGAAGGTAAGGGAAGAAGAAATGGCCAAGGGAGTTGCCCTACCTCAGGTGGCCATACAAAAGAGGAAGGCTCCTAAAATGGTCGGAGAGCCAAGGCTTAGAGCCAAGAAACAGAGGCCCCTGGCGAGGGTGCCTTTAAGCCGGGAGAAATGGAATGAGTGGCCGATAGCTCATCTCTATCAGTGTGTTAATGATGTGGGGGATGAATTTTTTACATCTGGAACAACTTTAGGTTGATGGGGATCGGGTTGGACTCATTCCAAGAGGTGCTGTAAGCCTCTCAAGATGAAGAATTTTTTAGGGGAGCTCCCTAGATGGAATTGAAGAGGGTCAGAAGGAAGCTCCTAAGGCCGAAGTGGGAGGTTTGTGCCAATAATCTTACGTTGCGGCACCAGACATTCAATTACCAAGCTTCAATGGGGTCTTACATTCCCAGCGATTGGGTTGCCTTCGACGGGCTCTCCAAGGAAGGTGGGGATGACCCCATGGAGATAACGGGCCATTTGAGTACGCTTATGCAGCAAATAAGTCTTTGTTACTCTTGTATTAACGTGCTTCACTTATCGTTGTGTTAATGGTGACCCCTATTTTCAATTTGTAGTACTGAGGGTTTTAGGGAGGCGTTGTACTAGAGTGAGAAGTACTTGCGAGAGGTAGGAACTTCTACTAATAAATACTTGAAAAAATTCTCTAAAGCTAACTGGTGTTTACATCGCTTTTATGTGCAGGTGGCGGGGCTTCAGGTGAGGCTGAAGGACATGGAGAGGGAGAGGGATAAGGTCAAGAAGACAACACAAAAGGCCAACGACCTGAAGGCTTGGCTAGAGGACGACCAGAGGACTAAGGCTGAACTCTTTCAATGGCTAGACTAAGAGAAGGAAGCCAAGGCTAGGTCGAAAAAGAGAATGTCGAGCTGAAGGTGTCGGTCGTGAGGCTACAAACTGAGCGGGTGATGAAGGCGTTTGAGTGCGAAAGTGCCAAAGCTACTTCGTTGGAGTCGGCCGATTTGAAGTTTGGGTTAGAGCGACAAGTCTAGAAGCTATAAGAGAAGGTCTCATAAATGGAGGAGATCATCTCCAAAATGGAAAATGGGGAAGTCCTTAGTGATGTCGCCATTAAAAAGGTAGTTGCTGACTATTAGAAGACCCGAGGAGTGGTTGAAAGAGTTGGAAGACGTGACCATCGACTTCACATGCTATACAAGGAAGGAGGTGCTCTCCCATTATCTGAACCTTGATTTGAGCTTTCTTAACTTCTTGGATTCTCCAACCTTCAATGAGAAGAGGGAAGCCTTGGCGTGTGAGAGGGAAGCCGCTCAAGCAACCTTCGAAGTCCCAGGCACCCCTTCTACTGCTAAGGTTGGGCAAGGTGCTTTGACATCCACTTCTGCCTTAGCAGCCTGGTAAGAGGCCGCCTTAGAAGCAGTTCCCCAAAGACAATCAACCTTCGGGCGATCCTCTTGTTACCCCTTGCTTGCAACCTATAGCCCCTATTTAGGTCAGGGCCAGTTGCATGAAGCATTATTGGATCGGTACTTCAAGCAGATCAAGGCTTTGGATTTTTTTGAGTTACCAAAGTTAATTGATCCAAGGCGATAGTGTTTTTTTTTTTTTTAAACATTTGTATGCCAGGTCAAGATGCTGGCCTTCATTGTATAGTTCGATAATCAATGAATGAGAAATTTTTTGAAACATGTCACGCCCTGAACAGGAAGAGTTATAACAGTTTCGCCGTGTAAACTAATCTAGGATAGAAGTTATCCTTACAGCTGCTATCGTAGATATAGTTCACATAAGGCGTATAACTCAACCAGCTTAAAACGTCTGTTTTGACATATGTTAATAACCAAACCTATGGTAGAGCTTTTACAAAATTCTTGTTCTATTAACCTATTGTCTAGTACCACAACAGTATTTATACAAATGTTTTACGTCTAAAGGTAAAGTTTACAATCAGAGTTTATTAAAACCACAAGTTTTGCAGTCTATATACAATAAGTTAGGAAATTAGTGGGCTTCTAGGGAATTCCTAATTAGTTTCCTAAAAAATTCAAAGATAAAGTCAAAAGCTCAGGTTCAGTTGATTCCTCAATTCTCACTTTCCTAAACAACAGTACACTAACTTGGGAACGATGGTATTTGAATATTCTGATCTTACTCAACTCCTGTAAAAGAGTCTATAGGGATATAAGCGCAACTAGCTCAGTAAGTGGGACGGAGTTAAAAGAGTACTGTACAAACATAAATAAGGTTAATAATTATGAAAAAATGCAATGCAATCAAACAAATGAAATATCACACAATGTTATCCGGTCTATTGTGAGGTTAAAGAAATTACATCCGCTCCAACCTGAATTGAGGAGTTTCATCGTGACTCAAGTTAGACTAAACTCGGGCTTATGCAATATAAAACACTCTCCTCCCATGACCGCATTTGAACCACGGCTCTCAACTTTGCTGCGACCTCCTCTCCTGTCACATAGTTCGGCTAAGGGTGGGGAAATGACCATTTCAACTATCCTCATTGAAGGAAGTCGGTATTTCATCTGACACTCTTAATCGTTTTCCCTAATGGGTATTATGCATGTCCAGTTTCATTTTAGTCGAATAAACATTAGTTTTAATCAAGGGTGGCCAATAAGTTTACGTAATATAGAATCCATGCAAACATGCAGAATAGTATACAAAGGAGTTGAACTTTTGTTACAATCGAGAATCATCCACACATACAACATGCGTACAATCAACTAACTATAAACACAACTAGAAGTACTCTTAGGTCTCCGAATACTTTAAATAGTACCTAAACAAGCGGTGAAGCCACAATCCTAATTTACTTGTTTAGACTTTCGCTATTGCTTACTCGAATCGTTAACCATCTTTGTATTAAAAGATCCTAATTACACAAAAGATCCAAATTCAGTTTTCGTAATAATTACGAAAATATTAGGGTTTAATCTAAAATGGTTATATATATATTATTATTATTTCCATAATATATAGTCGTATTATCACTATATATCGAATTAAGTTATTAATTGTTGATACTGTACATCATATATACTATTATGTATTATATATTGTTTCAATTGTATCGAAACATACTTTTAGTTTATTAATTCACTTTTTAATTTTAGTAAGGTTACCGAAATACGTGCATTCTTGAATATGATAGAGTTATAGGTTAAATTACTTAAGGTTGCCCGATTTTAACAAAATTAGTGTCGTTGGGTTCGTATAGACCTAACGACATGTTTTACGAGCCTTATTTCTAGAGACGACTTTTAGTAGGTAGTTCGAGTTTTTAATACAGTTATATGTAATTATATAAATATGATCATTTTATACGTAATTTACATTATTAAATTGTATTTTACCTAATTTGTCCATATATTATTACAATATAAGTATTATCTAACTTCAATATACCTAAATTGTATCCCGATCGGAAAATATTAATAAATATAATAAAAATATTCATTTAATCTAATTTGATCAGCAATCCTATATATAGTTTTTATTTAACTATTTAATTCATTTTAGCTTATTAATATTAAAAATACACCCCGACTTGTAAATTAAGCTATTTTACCTAGTAAATTTATAATAAATAGTTCGGGTTACCAAATAATTCCCAAAAAATTTCTCTAGACTCCTAAAAATATAAAAAATTCAGTTATCACTTGGTTTTAAGTTTTCAACCTATCGCCTATATATTCGTATTGACGATTTTATCCCTAAATTATTATAAATTATCCAGTTATGATTCTTTTTACACCAAATTAATTTTAATTTGACTCAATACTGTTATTATTTATTATATATCAGTGCATGTCCATTTCATCAATAAATTTCATAATTTCCTATTTAATTCATAATTTCAGCCTATTTTCGAGCCAAAAAATGCAATAAATATTAAATATATTCAAATAAAAATTCGGGTTATATAGCAATTATCTATATATTATATACATCATACACAAAAATTTTCAGTTAGAAACAACATCATTTAATACATTTATTTTATAAATCTAAATTCGGATAAACAGTAGATTTCTTAAGAAAGTATATTAAATATTACGAATTTTTCAAAAATAAAAATATCACGTGAAAGCATGTTCGAAATAACTTAAGTATGATTTTTTTCATAATTTTCTGGGTGAATTTACTAATTTTCAAAAATTATTGAAAAATAGGGTAAAATTTTGACTTAGCTATTCTTGGTGGCTTCGGTGGTCGTAGGGTGGTTGAGGTCTGTTGGAATACCTAGATACTGGGGGTACTCCTTGGTGGTGGAGTAGCTCAACAACAGATCAAAGGACACCCTAGGTACTAGCTCAGCTCGGTAATTGGTCTGTTTTTCCTATTTTCTACTATTTTTTTCTAATTTTTCTTTTTGTTGTTTCTGGTTTGTAAAGTTGGGAATTGATGTAATGAAGCCTATTTATGCATGCTGGAGTTGGTTGCTACTTTTCTTTGTTTTTCTTTTTAATTTTTTCCTTGTTTTCCTCTCATAAATGCAAGTAGGAGGTGTCATTTGCTTGTAGATTTTGCCTTTTGATTTAGCAATTATCCAGCTTCGGTGATTCCCAGCAGTTTCTAGACTTGAATCAGCAATTGGAAAGCTTTTTGGATAAGATTTGCAATTATTTAGGTATTTTGAGTATATTTTTTTAATACTTAATTATTTACTTAATATACGAGTATATATCCCTTGTATATATCACGCGTAATATATAACTATACTCATATAATTAAGTTTCTAACATATCTTTTATTTTTAGGATATGTTCTCTTAATTAATTTTATGATTTCAACAAAATATATATATAATTACGTAAATTAGGGATAATTTACGGGTATAATTATTATTTATACCGGATATACTCATAAAAATATGTGTATTTTTATATAGTAAATTATACTATATTATCTTATCATATAGCTTAATTAACTTATCTTTAAGTTCTTATCGTAATCTGAGTTCGATTTTTAGGAGTTCTGAACATTTTAGTGTTATATTGAATATTCTTACTTTTAAGGGCAAAATTGGGATTTTGGGTCATTATTTCTAAAATCTAACTTCACTTCGTCTAACTTTTCTATTTTAGTCGTAAAGTTTGAACTCAATTGGATAAGTTTCTTTAAAAGTCTTAAATTTAGGCTTGGTTGTCCTAAACTCAATTTTTTGAGCTTACAAAACATGTGTCCTTTTATACGCCTACTTATTCTTTTCCTTTGAATACATTTGTGTAGGAATTTCTCTATACAAGGGGAGTTTACCCTTGCCGAGGTTACTTTCCAATTTGTTTGAAAGATGGAAGTTCCTTTGTGCAAGGGGTGTTTTCCTTTATCAAGGTTATTCGAGAGCGGTTAGGTCGGTGGCGTTCTAACTTGCCTAGTAAATGAGAGTTTCTCTATGCAAGAGATGTTTTTCCTTGCCGAGGTTACCTGGAAGGGTTAGGTCGGTGGTGTTTAGACCTACTTGGTAAATGGGAGTTCCTCTATGCAAGGGATGTTTCCCTTTGCCAAGGTTACCCATAGGGGTCAGGTTAGTGATATTCCGACTTACCTGGTGAACGATTCGTTTGCCCTTTCAAGGGCTAGGATAGTAATAGAAAGGAGAGAAAGAAAGGTAGGCAACTGATTATGAAGTAAATTGTTCCATTTCATTAGTTTGGAAAGACATACATGAATATGCTAATTAAAATAAAGCTGAAGATTATTGGCATTCAATGTACGTGGGATGAGTTCGTTATCCAATCTTTCCAATTTGTATTTTCCATTGCCTAGGCTTTCCTTGACTCTAATGGGGTCTTCCCAATTAGGGGCCAGCTTGTCTTGCCCTTCGCGTGAACCTATAACTTTTAGCTTTTGGCATACTAGGTTGCTAGCCTTAAACTCTTTATGTCTGACCTTTTGGTTGTAGTATCAGGTAACCTGATGCTGGTACACAATTACCTAAGCCATATCAAGGTCTCTAATTTCCTCAATGGTATTGACGCTTGCTTGTAATAAGGACTCACTAAGGTCAGCGTCAAAACTTTGAGTTTAGATATTAGGGAGCTCAAGTTCAATGGGGAGGACTACTTCCAACCCGAATGTCAAGTGAAAGGGGATCTCACCTTGTAGAAGTGTGATCGATGGTCCTATACCCTCACAAGATATTAGGTAGTTCGTCGACTTAAGCGCTCTAGGATCGGTTTACGTGCTTCTTTAAGCTATCCATGATGATCCGATTGGTTGCCTCGACTTGTCCATTTGATTGGAGGTAGGAAACCAAGGTGAAGTGCGGGGTAATGTGGTGTTTAACATAGAACTCCATAAACTTGGGATTATCAAATTGTCGCTCATTGTCCATAATGAGAGCATAGGGTATCTTGAATTGAGAGATAATATTGTTTTCAACGAAAGATTCAACACTTCTCTTCGTGATCCTTGCTACCGCTTCAGCTTCCACCTACTTTGTGAAGTAATCAACAACAACAATTATGTATTGCTGTCCTCCTGAAGCTTTTGGGAAGGCATCGAAAATGTTTATACCCCATTGTATGAACGACCGTAGGCTGATCAGGGGTTGGAGGTTGGTGCTAGGTGTATGATTGAGCGGTGTGTGCGCCTTTGGCACTACAGGCACTCTTGGCCTACAGATTTTGCGTCTTGCCTCATGGTAGGCTAACAATACTAGAGTCGTAGCGCTCGGAGGTAGAGGGCTTAGGAGTGAATATGATTACTATATACTCCAGTGTGCACTCTTCATAACATACAGTCTTTCACCTTCTAAGAGGCATCGGAGCAGGGGAAGATCGACTCCCCTACAATACAAGACGTTGTTGACCAACGTATAGTTGGTGGCATGCCCTTATATCATCTAGGAGCATGCCCTGATCAAAATAACTCCAAATAGTGTCCATCTAGCTCGATTTTAATGTTGTTATGGTTAGTTCCAAAACTTTAGTCGAGTCTAGAGTTATGTTTTTTTTAGCAGGTATTCTATGAAAATTTTGCTATCCTTCACCTCGAGCTTCCGTATACTGGTAAAGGCGAGCTTAGATAGCCAATCTACTGTTAGCCCTAAAGCTAAGCCAAGTAACCGTAGGGTTGAGCTTAGAACCCAAAGTTTAGGGCGATCGGCTAAAAGATCCGATCGAACCCAAATTATAAACTATTGAGAGAAATACTAGTAAAAATGACCCTGTAAACTTAAATTTAAGAAAATAAGTAGTAAAATAGGAGACTATAAAATTTTCAAATTTTAAGCATAATAATTGCTAATTACCGAAAAGGCGAAAAATGTAATATAATAACTAATAAATTACTAGAGATAGATTATATGTATACTAAAAATTTTAAAATGACCAAAATAATAATTAGAAATGTTCACGTGTGCTTTACATGTATTTACGTGTAAATAAAAATACGTGTAATTACTGAAATTGGTTGAAAACCAAGCAAATAATTAAAGAAAAATATAAAATAATTATGGAAAAATCAGAAAAAATCAGAAGAGGATAAGCTGCAACAAGATCAGGTCGTGGACAGAAAAAGAAAAAAATAACCAATAAGAATTGGACAAACAAAAAGTCAAAAATCAAGGAATTGGGGCAAAATCCTATCAAATTAATGCACATTAATTACTACAATTGTTTATAAATAAGGAAAAAATTTCCAGAAGTCATTTGGTCAGTTTAGGATCTGAGAAAAATCGAAACACTGAAAAAATCGAAAGAAAATCCAGAAAAAAAAAACTGTGTAGATTAGCCAAGTGAACTAAAACCACCACCCACCACCACCTGGGACCGAACCACCACCACCACCCTACACTAGAACCACCGCCTGGATCGGCCGACAACATTGGACCGGGTTTGGATAGCCAAAAAGTTTCGAACTGGTTAGTCATTTATTCACCCCGATTTTTGTATAATTTTGTAAAATTATTTATTTTGTCCAGAAAATTATGAAACTTGTTATTCTGAGGTTTATTTGTATGTAGATTTAGGGAAAAATATTGATTTAGTTTAATTATGTCTGGAAATATAGGGTCCTTAACAAATTGTTCAAAACCGAGCATGATTAAATCGGAAAATAAATAGGCTTAGGGATGTAGTTTGAAGCTCAAAATTTTTCTGTAGGATGCTCATATGATGTAGAACAGTACTATGAAGCCATTTTTTTAAAATTAATTTTCGAAATTTTTAAGTTAATTTTTAGCCCTAAAATGATGGTAAACTTGGGTGATTTAGGATTAATTAGGTTATTAGGATGTTAATTACTGATTGAGATATTAATTATATGTTTAGGGAAGTTAATCTCTGCAGTGGAATTCTAATCCTAGCCTTTAGGTACTAAGTATGGTTAATTAGGGAAATTAGGTAAGTAATATAATAAATTAGTAATATGTGAAAATGTAAATTAATAAATCTAAAAAAATAAGGTTATTTAGATAATATTATAATAGAAATCAGAAAAATAATAAATCTGAAATGACATTTAATTTTAAGTAAATATCTCAAAATGTAAGATTTTTACACATCGGGAATAAATCCGATACCTCAATTAGGGTTAGCGTGTACCGAATAGTTTAGAATACTAACCCAATAGGATATTTGAATACCCGAGCGTAATGTGATTAATGCCACATTGGGATTCGAGCCTAATTACTACTTAGGAATTAAAACTAGAATCTAGTTTAGGAGCCGAACCTCGAAATAGAATACAATGAATCATTAATACGTTATAGGTATACATGGGGAAAATGAGTTACATTATGAATTAGAATAAGAATCCATAAAATATAAGTACTAAAAGAACCTATTTGTATTATAGGACACTTAGAAACAAATCAGCTCGCAACTAGAGGATCGAGCGATCGAGCAAATTCAAGTAAGTTGGGTTATTGCTTATTGTAATAGAGTACTAGTTTTGTAGTACTCGAAGACTTAGGCTTGTAGATTGTAAGTAGTTTGCACATGTGCTTGATGTATCTGAATTTGTGCTGGAATTTGTATTGTGAATGATTTTGTGACTGATTGAGTTGGTATGAACTTATTGAACACCCTAATCGGAATTTAATCTTAGTCGACCTTAATAACCGAAAATATCATGCATTGCAACCCGTTAGGGGATCATAGGACTCTCCAACCAAATACCGACCCCTTTGAAAGGGATAACGCAGGATTGCAAAATAGTCCCTTCTTCATCCTCAATCGAACTAAGTGACAGGAGAGGAGGTCGCGGCGGGGGTGAAGTCAATGGTTCGAAGGTAGTCGCGAGAGGAGCGAGGTCTCTATTGCACAAGCTTGGGTTTGGTTGTGAGCTGCTGCATAACATGGAACTTTTTAACCCGGATTGGAGCGGGTGAAATTTCTCTGATTTCACAACGGACTGGACTACGTTGTGCGATGACACTTGATTGATGCAGTGCATGAAAATAATTGTTTGATAACCTTGTTTGTGCTTGAATGCATTCATGAGTCTCCAATTCAACTTACTGAGCTGTAGTTGCTCATACCTTTATAGATCCTTTTGCAGGTTTTGATTTGTGATCACTACAAGTATTATGCCGCCTTACAATTACCCAGAAGTTAGTCCTTTTGAAGCCAGGGGTGTGAGGATCAAGTTATTTAGCATAATGTGTAACTAGACCGACCTTGTAGTTAAGTGTTAAAGACTGATAGTTATTCTGTAAATTAGTAAACTGTGGTGATTATGTAAAACTTCCTGGGAAGCTCTGTGGACTTATTTATAATTATCTATGTTTAATAGAAATTTGTGATAATTATCATAATTGTAGTATAATTATTACTCGAACTGTTTACTTCAAAGCGAGGAGTCGTCGATGCCTTGTGTAGATTATCTCTATGGTAGACACTGTAAGGCCAATTACTATCATAGAATGGTTTACACGGCGGGACTGTTGCGACTTTGCAACTTCAGGGCGTAACATCTACTACTGAATTCTCGAGTCGGGTGATCTTCGTGATGTTTCATAAAGGGAATTCAGCTAGAAGGCTCTTTACTTTCTTAAGTTACTTAGCTATAGTATCATCTTTAGCTTTGTGTTTGCTTTGGACTTGCTAAACAACAAAGCATGGAGTCCGAGAAGATTTGTAAATGCTCGGCATCAATCTCCTTAGCCAACTTGAGATCGACAATAAGGGCCTCATATTCGGATTCATTGTTGCTGAAATCGAACTTGAACTTAAGGGCATAGCAGATTGTAACTTTGTATGGGTCAATCAAAACAAGACCTTCACCTCCACCTCCGGAGGTGGATAACCTATCGACATGGAGAGTCCACACCAGCTTGTCATTACCTAGTGGTGCTTATTCTTTTTCTGTATATTCTACCACGAAGTTGGCTAGCACTTGTGCCTTATAGGTCGTTCGTAGCTGATATTGGATTCCATACATGCTTAAGCGACTTTATCATTATGGTGCGCAGATGCATCGAGCTTCTGTAATATGGTGCGCAGCAGTTAATCCATGAGTATGATTATCTAGTGCACTTGAAAGTAGAGCCTTAACTGTTATGCTGTGATAACGATGGATAGGGTAAACTTTTCTACTTGAGTGTACCTGACCTCAGGGCCATAAAGTATATGGTTGACATAATATATGGGCTTGTATTTCCTTCCCTTTGCTTTGACCAGCATAAAGGAGAGCGTTTGGTCGCTTACGGCTAGGTACAAAAAACAGGTCCTCCCCATGGATAAGCTTGGAGAGCACCGGCGGGTACACAAGGAAGTCCTGGAGTTGCTGAAAGGCGGCAACGTACTTTGGAGTCCATTCACCCTACCTTATGAGGTACAAGAACGATGTATCCTTGGACAAGAGCTTGCTAGCCTTAAAGTGGAGATTGAATCTTCGCGCCAACTCGTCAAATGAACTGATGGAATTTTCGAAAGGGTAGTCAAACCATGTCCGAGCTGCCTTCCTAAGGGTGCTTAGAAAGGCCTTACATATTATAGTATTCCTATGACCATAGAGGTTCATAAGGGTATGAAAGTAGAGAAGGTGATCTTTAGGGTCACTCGTACCACCATATTGATCTAAAGACGGAAGTTTGCCATTAAGAAGCAATACTTTATCTTGGACACCCCTAGTTAAAGGGGTCTTATTGTTGGCGATCAATCCCGCGTCGCTAGCAACCTTACTCCTCTATTGTTCGGAGAGCTGCCTTACTATGGCGCGAAGCTTGTTAAGGTTGGCATTATCTATTGGGTGAGCTCGGTGTGTAGTTGAGTGAGCCTGTACTCCTTATGAGTCAGCTTCTTACTCGTTTCCTACTAGAGCTCATTTGCAAGCAGCCATAGAACTTGCTGGCTACTACTGTAAGGGTGGATCAAGTTGTTGATCCCTGATATTCTGTTGCTGCTGTAGGGGGTTGTTCTGCCTAGTGTAGGCATTCGAGGATTCGAAGGGGGGGGGGGGGGGGGGGGGG